>JBBPOS010000049.1:0-94967 GCA_038091575.1 Leccinum subgranulosum | reverse complement strand
TAGTATAAGTAGTGGACAGGAGATGTTGAAGTGTAATGAAATGTTGAAGTGTGGAAGAGAGATGGTAGTGGTTGAGGGAAGAAAGAGTGTGGGAATTAAAATTGAAGAGTGCTGGCTTTAAATACCTGGTGGCTGCTGACTTCGAAAATTTTACAATTTGTAAGCAACACAACACAAATATGGTAAGTTATGTCAGCAACACAACACAAACTCTGCTAAATCTTTCTGCTAATGATTGCTTGACACATTTGGCTATACATCTTGCTACAGATGGCCAGGCACACTAACCAGACACTTACTATACATAACCAAGCACAATCCTCCAAACATAACGAAGCTGGAATCCTAACCAGATACTAACCAATCAGGACCAGGCACACTATAACTAGACATAACAAAGCAGGAATCCTAACCCCAACTAACCAAGCATGAAGAATCCTAACCAGACACTAACCAAGCATGACCAGGCACACTAACCAGACATGACAAAGCATGAATCCTAACTAGGCATAACAAGGTAGGACTCCTAACCAGACACTAACTAAGAGACTGGGTACACTAACCAGACATAACCAGATATGACTCCTAATCAAACACTAACAAAGCTTGTCCAGGCACACTAACCCCAACTAACAAAGCAGGGATCCTAACCAAACACTAACAAAGCAATTTTGAGGTGCCCTAACCGGAACTAACAAGGCAGGAATCATAACCAAGTTCTAACCAAGCACTAACCAGACACTGACCAAGAATGTGGTTCGCAAATTTGTACCATGGGAATTATGCACTTACTGTTGGCTGTATCGGAGGTAGAGTAGATGAATACCGTTCATATGAATCACAGATCATGTGATTCAATGCAGAGCCGGGCGAGGTATAACCATTTTAGTATCAGATGTCATTTTCGAAGAAATTGTGATTGATCAGGTTTGCTTATCGCATCCAAAGGCATCCAATCCACGGTTCGCCACCACTGAATGATATGTGGAGGGGATGCATAGCCTCCATCTGAGCATTAGATCGCCAGGATCACACATCACACAGCTGAGATATAGCCATTTTCAAGATTTATGGTGATAAAACATAGATTAGCTTCTGTGAACTGCATAAGTGGTGGAAAAAATCGGAAAAAATCAGTGATTATGGAGGTCAATCATAGGAATCTTTTGTTAGTCTGGGTTAGGAGACAAAATATTGTTTAGTCTTGGTTAGGAGGCAAAGATTGGTTAGGACTGGTTAGGAGGCAACACAATGTTAGTCTGGATTAAGAATATTGGCAAATATATTAGTTAGGACTGGTTAGGAGGCAAAACAATGATAGGGGGGGTTAGGGATATTGGTGAAGACATTGGAATCTGGTTAGGAGGCAAACAATGTTAGGGAGGGTTAGGGATATTGGTGAAGACATTGGTTAGATCGGGTTAGCAGGGGCAAACAATGTTAGGGGGGGGGTTAGGGATATTGGTAAAGACATTGGTTAGATCTGGTTAGCAGGCAAATAATGTTAGGGGGGTTAGGCATATTAGTGAAGACATTGGTTAAATCTGGTTAGGAGGCAAACAATGTTAGGGGGGGTTAGGCATATTGGCAAAGACATTGGTTAATTCTAGTTGATACTATGATGCTATGTGTTGCTATGAAGAGCTATGGTTGCTATGGTTGCTATGGAGCATAATTGCTGTGCTGCTATGGATTGCTATGGAGGTAGGGTGCTATGTGCTACTATGGAATGCTATGGCTTGCTATGGATGATGACTAATATTTGTCATTCACACAGCCACATTGCTGGGGTGCTATGGAGCTATGGGTTCCTTTGGATTGCTATGGGCAGCTATGGCTAAGACTCTGAATTTTGTGGTTTGCTGATGTACGTGGCCAATCTATGAAGTAGAATTAGCAATGATCAGTATGTCACAGTGATCATCATACTTTGTGCACAATCCCAAGCTGGTCGGCAATTTTTTAAAGCGCTTGTCCAAGGCGTGCACCATTATGCGCACTATTTATTTGTGTGAAATCCAGAAGAGCCGTCTTGATCTTCCAGCAACCAATTTTGATTTCTTTGATCCATGATCCCATCACGGCAAAATATGCGTCCATGTTTGATTCACATGTAAGGTTGATCTGACCCTTAAGGGCCTTAATGTTGTCACTCTATCCTCCGAGTCGTGAGTCATGAATTTTAGTGCAGGAAGACAAACACATGCCAAGAGTCTGCCTTAAAGCTTGATCATCTGCTGCTTGAAAATCTGAATGATAGTGGCACGAGTGGCTCTTCAAGCTGGAATCTTCACACTATTCATAGCACGCATGGCAACATCAATCATTTATCCAAACTCAGGGCACTCCAAAGCCGAGATGGGCTATGCAATATGAGAATGAAGACTCAGAAGTGCTTTGAACATGACATACCTTATTAATATTGACAAGCCACCGAATGGTGGTTTCGTGCAATAATTGATCACTGTATGGGGGCAGTTTTGGCTTTGCGACAATAGGTTGTAGGTGAGAATCAAGTTGTGACTGTTGACTTGCCAGTGCAGCAGCACTCTCTTTATACTGCTTATAATCCTTGGGTAGCATGGAAATGAAATCATTTTCCTTTGCCCACTTCAAGTACTCTGCCTGTAAAAGTATTGGATGGTGAATCCGGTCAACTTTGGACAAACAGCAGTTAATGTAAGTGATGGCAGGAGTCCATATGGCGTTGACATGTAGTGACCTCAGCTACTAGGGCAACATGGTGAGCAATAGGGACATACAAGCAAAGGTTGCAGTCCCAAAAAAATTTGCCGTCGACTAGATATGGTTCCATGAAAAATTCATTGACATTGCTGCTGCGATTTTTCTGGTGTGCTTTAACAGGTTCATCAATGTCGATCAGTTCGATGTCTAGCAAGTCGGTTGCATTATTTGGTAATTGTGAAGCAAGGTCTGTGCAGGCACAGCAACGTCCATCATTGTCAATGAACAAAGTAACATGGTTGTCATGCATACTAAAACGTACCATTTGCTGTGCCTCATGAATGCTCTTTATCCATAGTAGGTGTGGGATGTGCTTTCTTTTTACCTGTAGAATGTTCAAACAACAAAGCAGAACAAGTTTTAAATCTCACCTTTTACTGGTCGAGATGAGCGGTTTGCCTGGCTCTCGTTTTCATCATCCTCATCATCCTCGAGCTCAGGGTCTATGTATTCCAGTATGTTTGTGTTTGCGGAAACTGGAACCCAGTGATACTGGAGGAGGAGAGCTGTCATCCTGGTCAGCTTGAGGGTTTGGCGAGCCAGGTGGCATTGATAGCTCTTGCGCAGCAGTTTGTGCTTGTTGGTGGGATTGAAGCTCTGGTGTGGCTGCATTCTCAGTATCTCTAAGCCTTGCTGAGGGAAGCATGGCACACTTAGGGCAACTGTTTGTGTCGATATCACCGTTTATTTTACTGGTGCCCCGAAGGTGTGGCTTTTTGGGTGGATTCTGGAAGCTGGAAAGTGTTAAGTAATGTGTATCAACATAGGTACATTTTATGCTACTGCCCGGACATCTATTGAAGTATCAAAGAAGCGCACTGCGCACACTCGACACTGCAACTCACACTTTTGCCCCGGCGCTGACCCCGGCTTATGGCCATGATATCTCAGCAGCCGGGCCACAAGCTTTGATAAGCTCTGCTGTCTGGCCCAGCTTGGCTCGGCCTAAATGAGCTTGGCTCGTCCTGGCTCACAGCCCAAAGCCAGGCCAAGCACAACACTATTTCCTACATTCACAGGTAGAGATACCTACTTCCAAGTCAGTAGAGTATGATATAAAGCCATACAATAATTACCCATTCAGTGACAGATTTGCTCAATAGATGCACACTTATATTTGAATAGTTGAGAATAACATGATTGAGTTTGCTACTGCAGCTAATGTTTCTATGTACCTCTGCTCCCTTGGATATCCATTAAACTTTTAGGATGAGATAAATCTAATGTGGCCATGAGTAGTAACATAGTAGACCACTGAAGGGGTTGAGCATCCAGAAATGGATGTGAGGTATTACTATATTAGTGTAGGCAGATCCACCCATGCCACAATCTACCCACGCTCCCTGTGAATGTATGGACATTAATGTGAATTTTCCCCCATAAAGTTTAAACCTGTCCTGAATACTGTTTTTCAGTTAAATCTGCAGATTGTAGACAAAATCATTTTGCCAATGATCTTGCAAGGTGAGCTTATGGAAGCAGGAGTTTGACTGTGGCTTATTATGGTGCTAGTACTAGGGTAGACACTGCATAGTATATGATACATTAATGCACGAAGCATAATGATGTGTTCAAATACAGAATCTCGAAAGACCAAGACAGAAAGCAGTACCAATATCACTCTAGGCCATCCTCAGGCTCAGCTGTGACACCATCCTCATTCCAAATTTGAAGGAACTTTTAGAAAATTTGTCAACAATCAATCTGTGCACAATGATCTTCTCTTACCGTCACTTTCTGAGCTGCCAGATGTTCAGGCAGGAGGATAGGTGCCATGGCAAACGGCACACGGTCCCAACATATGGACAACTGATGCCGTTTGACGGCAGGTTTGTCTCCAATGGCACTCTTCTTTCCCGGAACGAATTTGATGCATTTGCTGGAAGACGCGATGAGCCCAAGGTTTGAGATCACACGCGGACTTACTCCTCGGAGAGACCGTACAACCCTTTCAAGTGAGATTTCAATAGCATCACGATGCAGACTATGACCGATGTTCTCAGAACGTCCATGTCGAGGTTCGACTCTGATGGAGCTTTCGGATCCAGGTTCTAAAGTTTGATTAGCGCCTGTTTACAACACCAGTCGTCCGGCTTACAGTCACCGGGGTACCATTGTGGGTGGCGCGCTGTTGGGGATCGTGGAGTTGAACAAGGAGATTCGAGGGAGAGACGACTTCTATAAGTTGCATTCCTGATGTGGATAAAATGGACGTAAGGTGTTTGATGACAGTGAGTGCTTCCTCTTGAGTTTTATAATCTAGAGTAGCAAAGTTTTCGGCCATGTAACGCGAAAATTCTACGTCGTCCTTCATAATCCTCAGTTTATGGGAATGGGACCATGAAGAAAAAATCATTACCTGTGATGATTTCAATGCGGTCGGAATATCAAATGCTTTCACAAGGGCTTTCAAGAAATCTTGTCGAGGCGCTCTTTTCTCTCGAACGAGCGAATACCACCGTTGCAATAACGCGATGGGTTCGGGTTGCATACGATAGCCTACCCCGACCCCGATCAGCGATGTCCAAATAATCCAAAGCGCACCAACCTTCAACGTTGTTCGGCGAGATCATTTTCTGATAGTCGAACGACTGTCTCGCACTGATGATGAAACGAGCATTGAGGAGACTCATATGCTTGCTGTATAGAATCGCATGTAATGCATTTGCCCGGACGCTCATCGCCGTGTTTGGGCTCGTCTCGAGCGCAACGATAATCGGAAAAGACTTGAGCGTTTTTAATGCGATCAGGGACTCCTAAAACAAATTCGTCCCGTACCTGAAGTGGGTGTGCAAGCCCTTGCTTGACGGTGAAGGTCAAAATATCGACAGCAACAGCTTGTATCTGCGGATTCTGTGAAAGCGCAGCTTCCAAGATGGGGGAAATATAACGTTGAACGACGGCGGAACTAACACTGTCAAAAGAGGGGGCTCGTGATAGTCACCTGAAATGAGAATAATGATTTTACCCGGAATCCGCAAACCCTTCGGTGTTTCCAACAAGCTCGGCCATATCCACGACGCCATCACCCTTGCCTTGTTCAGAGCCTATAATCGTGTCTGTCAACACTGCAAAAAAGAAATCACGGAACAAGCCATTCACCCTTGCGTTGCTCTGCATGCTTTGCTGCTTCAGAAACGAGAAAGTCTTGCATGATCCTTAGTAACCTTCCCCGACTTTCTTCGTCAGAGGAGGCAAAGATTGTATCCATGATTCCAGCGGAAGGCTCCAGCGTCATCAAGGTAGGTTGCGTGCGGAATAAGAAGCCTTGTGAGAGGCACCGTAAGACCAGCCGATGTATATATATAAAACATGAAAGCGCACCTAGACATTGCAGAATTCGTCCCTTCAGACCGGAGTCGTTGTACTTTGAGTAGAGGGAAAGAAGACTATTGTAAATGTGCTCGACAATAGGACCCTGTCATGGATGGTTAGAACGATCGACATCTGTTTGAAATAAATTACCTCCGAAACACTATTCAACTCGGTCGCAAATTCTTTAAAGGATCAGAATGCATCCGAAGTTTCAGTCAATGTACAACGCTCACCTGATTGTTCAACACGGAGATGATCAAAGTCGCAGTGTTCCCCCAGCAGAGAGACGATAAATATCAAAATAGATAATGTACGGATCTCAACAGCGCTCATCGTCTCGCAACTGCGGGCGACAGCTTGCTGGAGGCGGGCTACAGAGCGAATGAGATCAAATAGAATGCACTGGCACAAAACACACACCGTTGCAAGACTTCAAAAGAGCGACCAGTCGATGAAAATCGTGCGTGAGGTGTTGTACAACCCCGCACATGCACGCGACGCTCTCTTGTAAGCACTGGGTATGCGTCAGATGTGTACCCTTGGGAGTATCAACTAAACCTACCACCAAACCACCGACGTTCGAAGGCTTGACGATCATCGGCTGCAAAACCAACTGTAACTCCTGGCCAAACTTGACAGCGGTTTTTGGCATGCGGGGAATGGATAACCGGAAAACCCGGAGCAGGTAGTCAGTCACGGTCAACTCTTCGGGCTATCAAGCAAAGTTAGAAAACACGGTGCACGACCACAGACGTGTACTAACGGATGTGGGGTTCTTCAGGTAGGGAAGTAAGGTAGAAGCATTGCTTCCAGATAGAACAGAAGGGAATGCAGTGGCAAACAGATAGAGCGTTCTGATGCAGGATTGAACGGTCTAACCACGAATCAGTCTAGAACCAAGAGGTGCCCTAACAAACGCGATACGCACAAAGCCAGGAAGATCAGAGGCATCGACGAGGCCATCAATCAAGGTTTCGCATATCTCAGAGTACTTCGCATGTATGAAGGAAGTATCCACACCGTTTTGACTCGATATGATCTTGTGTAGCACATCCTCCAAAGGAGATTGTTTATCCTTGAAGTAAGCAGACACGCCCATAATAACTGACACTTTAGAAAGCAAATTCATTTTATTCTGGGCACCGCTCGACGAGGCTGGCTTTCCCTTGGAAGAGACGACTTGAGAGGGCACGTTCTGGAACCACAACTCCTCGATGGTCTTGACGGCGAGGTCCTTGACAGTGTCATCCTCGTCCAACATTCTTAACACAAGCTTCGTGCAAATGTCAACGCGGCGTCCCAAGTCCTCGGTGGCGCAGTAATATTGTTTAAGCAGCTTGATCACCCGCTTTCGCACTCCAAGCCCAGTGTCCTGAGCCATCCATAAGTTAGCTATTGATGTGGAGGAAGAATAAATACCTACCGCAATACGATCGGCGATTCTGGTGTAATAATCACCCGCCACTTCGGGGGACTCTATCATATATCTGCCGATCAACTCCACGGCAGCGTCTCGCACAGCGGGGGAAGAGTCCAGAAGATGCCCTTCAATAGCACGTCGTACATTCGCCTGCGTTTCATCAGAAACACGCGAATTGGTAGTTGGACGTGCACTTACCATGGAAAGAGTACTGGAATCGCTGGTCACGATTTGGCCAAGGGCTCGCAAAGCCTTGGTTCGCATGAATACAGGCGGCGCGTCAAGAGCCATTAGCACCACATTAAGTATGGGTCCGAAAGAGCTTCTGAGATTTTGAACTGTCCCGATTTCCTCTGCGAAGAGATCAATACGCGCGACCTCTTCTTCAGATCTAGGAAAGCATGAAAGCATGAAACATGACCGTGTCGATACACACTCACTCAACATCAAAAACATCAGCTGAACGGCTTGTCCAAACTTCAGAGAGAACATTCCGAAGTTTCATATACAGAGTGGATGTCGACCGCTTTAGTGCAGATACACCGTCATCCTCGGGTAAATTGCCGCGTAGCACTCGTAAAGCATTTGCAAGCTCATGACCCCACATCGCGGAAGTAAGTTCGCGGGCGCTCTAATATGCGTAAAGTAATGCAATAACATATTTTCGCTATAATGAATAACGTACCTCGTAAGCTTGATCATCGGAAGAACGTTTCAACAAGTGAAGAGAAATGGTTTCGTGCCGAGCAAGAAGGGTCTCGAAATCTTGGATATTCTCCGTTGAAAGAATCTAGGGAGCGTGAGCGTGACACCAATTGGTTAAATGATATATACCTCATCAAGCGGCACAAGGGAATGCTTCCCAAGTCGTTGTCGGAATTTCATCGCACTCGATCGAAGTCGAGCGGCGATAACCCCAAGATGATCTAAAGCTATCGCCTTTGCTGCATTCGTATCTATCTGGACGCTTGTCTTCACGTCATCTAACGAGGCGACCTGGGAAAAGAGACCCGCTAAATAGCATGACTAGTCGTAGTAAAAAAAAACGTACCATAAATTTACAAATCACGCTGAGTATCAGGCTTGCCGCCGGCCACTCTGGCCAGTACAGAACAACCAAGAGGTCTGAAATAAGGTTATCGAGGATAATTCGATATTCGGCCTCGTTTGAGTTCTTCGTTAGTTTCCCTTTGCCGGATCTACACAGTTATGTAGAAATACAAACCGATAGGGAAACAGAAACCTACCTTTGTGTCAGAAAGAGAACGATAGTCTTGGCTGCATTCGTAGCCGAGTCCAAGCCTAAAGTATACAATTGTAGTTCCTAGTGCTATTAGCGCAAATGAAAAGTGAAGCGTTTCATCCTACACACCTCGGTATCTTGCTCATCAAAAACGACGCCTTGGTTTTTCTCCATCGTGGTCTCCTGGTTTCGCAGCGCACGATTTTGACGAGTCTTGGAAATCCTGCGCGCTGCTATTCGCACGTCGCGCGCAGAAGTCTGTACGAGTTGAAGAAGGAGAGCGGAGACTGTACGGATCGAACGGCCATCGCGTAAACTAGAAACATGTCAATCATCGACTAGGGTTATTTTATTAAAAGGTCAGACCGAAACTGTCCAGCCTTCTTGTGGCTATTTGACAATTTGATCAGTGAAGACAAGATTTCCTCGATGATCCACGATCGTTGCTCTTCATGGTTCGCAAAGACCTTGAAAGAGTCGGCTTAGCTCAACTCTGGAGTACAAGATACTCACACTTCGAATGACTGAAAGAGCATCAAGACGAAGACCTCTCATGGCACTGTTCCCCAGTGTGGCTAACACGACGTTCTCCCGCTTGCCCTTCGCGTCGTTTTCGATAGATTCGACGACAAAAAACGGTCCGATGGCGATATAAACCGCTTGGATGATGATTGCATCGGACATGCTTATTCCATCTGCGGAAAATAGGGAATTAATGCGAGGAAGGGCGGCAGCCAGTGCTTGAAAGAGCTCGGTCAACAGCCTGCGCAACTCTCCGCAACTAGAGTGCGTGTAATAAAGGAGGCAATTAAGCTGGGGTGACGCCGATCCACTAACTCCTGTGCCCTCTACAAAGGGATAAACGACCGCTGTGAGCTGATTCTTCACAGTGCTAAGGCAGGTCGTGATCAACTCCTCCGAGTAAAGCTGCAATGTGTAACTAAGCAGATACATTAATTGTCGAACTAATGCTACGAACCTGTTTCGTGAGACCCTCGCCACTCAATAGTGCCATACAGCATTCCGCTGCGAGGATGCTATCACGAGAAACCTCTAATTGAAGGGTCAGCTCGTGGACGTTGGAATCTGAGAGTTGTTGGGAATGTGAATCATGTAATGGAGGGCTGTCCTCCTGCCCATCTGTGCCATCTGTGGATGCCTTCCGACTCCTTTTAGACTTGCTAGGTGATGAGGGTGGCGGTGGGTGGTGGGTGGAAGCACGCAGCGGGTCCAGGTGTTCGCCTGCCTTGACTGAGCGCTCTAAAATTTTCAATAACCTTGATAAAACAGGGGTTCCAATATCTCCCAGTGTATCTCGAGACTTTGACCCAGAACCGGTATTCCCACCCTCACGCGTCGTGCGTCTGGATCTCTTAGATGGGCGCGCTAGTTGACTGACGTACTTAGTCAATTTCCTAATGATGGTCGGCTGGAGATGCGGATGATTGCAGTCAGCGGTGAGAGGAGAGAAGAATTCCTTTGGAAGCTCGGTAGGTTCGATGTCGGCTGCAAGGGAATCTTCTGCCTCGAGGATGTCTTCAGTCAATGTGTTAAGCTTCTCGAGGGGGGCTGAGTTGCGCGCAAGTCAGCGGGGGAATCGTGATGCATATAGCGTGTCAAACTACCTTGCGCGTCCCTATCTCCAGTACGCTGAGCGGCGGACGTTGTGTTGGCATGAATGTCGTAATGTGTGTCCTGGTCCACGGACTCGTCTCCGGAAGCCAAGTCAGCCGAGCTCTTTGAAGACTTTCCCGAGGGTGTTTTCCAGGTGGGGGCAGGAACGTCGACATACGCCAACACTTGGCGGGAAGACTTTGACGACTTGAGGGATGGTGTTGCGCTCGTGGACCTCCCTGTATGAAGCGGGTCTGTAAGATCCGTTGCATTTACGCGCTTTTGAGACGGAGTGACCAGTTCATCGGGATACTTGCGTTTCTTAGGCGTGGAAAAGGGTTGGGGAGGTACCGAGGTGGGTGGCTTCGGGGGAAGGGGATCGACCTTTGAGGGTGATTGCTTAGGGGTGCTAGATGGTTGGACAGGCTTTGAGTCCAAGAGCTGGGCAGAGCGATTAAGAAAGTCTTTGAAGAATGGACCTGAATCCTCTGGCTTATAGACGCGCTGCTGTGGTTTGACCTGGCTGGGATAACCGAGAGCGAATGCGAGCGAGGAGGAGGAGGAACGAATACCAGGAGGGGGTGGTGTCGGATAGGCCGACGACGGATTGAACCGCTGGAGGACGGAGTGAGCTATTTCGGGTGGTTCGTAGGAGGATTTGGAGGGTGCGAGGGTCCAGCTAGAAGGGGCCGAAAAATTATACTGACTGACGCTGCGACAACCGATGTGAGCCGGCAAGCACGAGACTAGTTGGTGCACGTACGGTGTGCCATGGGATAGGTAACGAACTGCCTCGTCTCTGGTGTTCTGCCAGTATTGGGAGTGTTGAGCGGGGGTCGAAGGGTCAGAAAGATAAGTGAGCTCGCGGGAGTAGTCGGAGAAGGGAGAGGGCTGCGTCTGATAGGAGACAGCGTGGAATGCCGAATAGTTTGCGTGCATGTACGTTGGTGGTGGGGCGGGAGTGGAGATGTTGCTGACATGCCTCGTCACTGTACCAGGTCAACACGAGGAACATCGTGGACAGGACGCACGTACCGTGTGCAGAGGGCGTCGCCGAAGTCGGTGGGTACGCTGCGAACAACCTGTGGGCATCGTACACGGCGTCGGCTGGCTGTATGCGTCCTTGGGTTGTTGTTGGATCGGACGCGTACCACTGCTCAGAACTCATCACGACTTGAACTGGCAAGTACTGATGCGGCTCGTTTCTCCCAAGTCGTACTACTTGTCACATGTAGTGTCACAGTCACAGTCTCCTTCTCTTAGTCCTAGTACCCTCGTCCATCTCCGTCTGTCGCTTGTGCTTCATTCCAGCCGCTCTCATAATCTCCTTCCGCATCTCCTTGTCTTTCTCCCCCTTCTGTGCCTCCTCCTTTGCAACCTTTTTCCGGTGCACCTCTTTCCTCTCGTTCTGTTTCTCTTTCCGTCTCACAACCTGATCCTTCCGCAGTGCTCGGATTTGTTGCAAGAGTGCAACAGCCTTCTTCTCCTCAGGTTCCATAACCACTGCACGCTGTTGCATATACGTCTTGTTACTCTGTGCCTTCATCCTCCTCGGTTTTGACGCATACGGCAATGAGGCTTGCAACTTTTTGGGTATCTTGAGCGGATTGAATCGTCGTGGTGGGCGCTCGACACGTTTGTAGTGCGAGTTCACATTCAATGGCGTCTTGACGCCTTCGTCTCGTCGCACCTGACCCGTGAGCCGCATACCTTGCCATCCCGACTTGTTCGACAGCAGCAATGATGTCACTGGATTGTAGAACTGGCGAGGTTGTATCGAGTACCAAGCGCGAAGGAAGATGATGTCTATCGCCACGTTTATAAGTCCAAACCATCAACGCTAAGAACGTATGCTCACCACTCATGAGTACCTTGTCTTCAAACGTTGCCCGGAATGCACCTTCTGGTTTCGATAGCGCTTTCTTCACTTGTCCCCGAATACCTGAAACGGTTCGAATGCTTGCCCCTTCGAATTTCGCGACTTCCAGTGCACTCGTAAAGATGTCCTTCACGAACGCCGTGTTCTTGAATATCTTGAAAGGAACTCCCGTCAGCTTTAGTTTCTTGACTATCTTCGTCGACCGGTCCACGTCCAGAATGACGCCTGTCGCCGACACCCTGAACCCAGAACTATTTCCGTCGAGTGAATTAAAAGCACAGAAACCACTGTTCGGTAGAGCTACAGGACCATAAAACGTCGCATAGCAGTGCATGTGTTCCGGCGTATACTTGAGCATGCGCATACGGATCGAGTGGTCATCGAGAGAGTATATTGGAATGCTCTGAAACCGTCGCCACCCGAGCGAGAATATGAGCGGATCGTTCGTCTTGAGGGTCTTCGCGAACCAACGGTGTCGTTTTATTCGAACTTGAAGATATCCAAACCGTTCCTCAGCCGGCAACAAACCTCCAACAATGACAGGATAGTAGGGGTCGAAGTTCTCGATCATCTCGCACGGAACGGAGGATATTTCAATCCGGACATACGTCCCTGGTCGGTAGCCTTCCACCAGCGCACGCACTTCGCCATCGACGTCCTCGAATTCGGCCCGATTCAGCTGGAGTTGACGATTCAGCTCGTCTTTCTTTTCGTCGTAAAAATCCATTTCATCTCCCTCCGGATCGTCATATTGCTCGTCAAACTTGCGCTTGAGCACTTCTTTTTTGGCAGCGAGTGCCGTGGCGCTCGTCGTTTCCGAATCTTGGGTCTCCTCCTCCTCCAATCTGTCCTCGCTTTCCTCTTCTGCAACACCAACGATAGATTCGTCTCCACTGATGAAAAGTGAACGTATCGAATCAAGGTTTTCTTCGTCCTCCCATTCCTGTAGGTTCTCGGGCAAAAGCGGCTCTTTAGTCATATCGAGATCGTCACCGTAGGACTCTGCTATTTCTTTATGACGAAAAAATTCGTCGCCTTCTCCTGGCTGAGAGTCACTGTCCGCAAAGGCGAGATCATCTTCGTTCTCCTCACCTTCAGAAAATTCTTCCTCCAACGATCTTGCGGACCTACGGGGTACGGTACGCCCATTGTCACCATGCGACATCACAAGCGTGTCGTCCTCGTCAAGATCGTCGTTGGAATCAGAGTCGATATCAGAAGGGTCGCTGCGATTGTCTAAGTCAGACTCGTCTAGATCTTCCGAGTCCTCGAACACCTGACTACCGTTTTCGTCGTCAGAACCTTCATCGTCGCTGTCGGCAGAGCCATGAGAGGGGGACCGTGTTTTGACACTGAGGTGTTTAGAAGAAGATCCGAGTAGTCTGATTTGACTCCGAGAGATGCCATCCGCCAGTGTAGCATCAACGTCCTGGAGATCGGTGACCATCTGTTCTCCTTCGCCTTGGGGTACTGCAGGAGTGTGAGATAACGACGTCGACGCTGACTACAGAGGAAAGAATCTACCATCTGTCGATCCGCGAGTGAAGTTACCGGGGACGTTGATCCAAACCGAGTCTTTGTCGTACATGAGACCTCCTACGTTGCTCATTGGTGCGTGCACGAGCAGCTTCTTTTTTTCGCTCAGTTTTCTCCGTTTTTCCGAATCTGCATCAGGGAGGGGACATGGATCTCCTAATACAGCGACAGACGTTATGTCGAGGTCTCCAACACCGGGCATGTGGATCTTCGTGCCCTGACGGAGATTTGTGCCCCGCAGGTAGCCATACAGTGTGACCGTCCGATCACATTTGCCCTTTGATGAGCGGACCATCTCGCGCGGCGTGAGATCTTCGACGCGATCTGCCAAAAGATATGGATGGCTATTTCGAAATACGAGGGGACGAAACTTCATCACGCTAATGAAACGCGAGAGATTGAGGATTTCTCTGTCAGGGTAGCGACCGTTGAGGACACCGGAGAGATAGAAAAGTTTTGCGCCCTGGTATATTTCCGTCCAGAATCGTTTTTTGAGCATCTTTTTTGTGTCCTTGAGAGCTGATTGTCTCTTGATGAGGTCGAGGTGGGAAAGGATGCCGATGACTTTGGGAAATCCATGAGATTGTAATATGTTGATGAATTCGAATGTCTCCTGCAAAAAAATGGTCAACACTGGGAAAGAGAGTCGTTAACTTGCAAGGACCCAGACCATTTCGAAGCCAAAAGAGGCATCTATCATGAGCAGCACCAAGTCGGCGACCTTGGCTATGTCGATCATGGAGTTGAGATCATTATTGCATTCGATGAAAGTAAGCCTTCGCTTCTTCCCTGCGACGACCGTGATTGGGCCCTTGACTTCTTGCAGGGTTTGCTTCGAATATCGGCGGACTAGGCTTTTAAGAAGAATAGTTTTTCCGACCCCAGGCGGCCCCACAATTGCAACGATGACGGGTGGTGGTACATCATCGGGAGTCCTGTCGACTAAGGGGACATGTAGACGAGTCTGGTCGCGCTCCGCAGTCCTACGACCTTGTCTATCGGCTCGTCTGCCAGACTTGGGTGCGAAGGCCTGACCGAGAGTGAAGTTAGGAACTCATAGATGTACGAATAGCGTACCTTTTCGTTGTAGCCAGACTGTTGTTTTCCTTTCCCCTTTTTTTCTACTTTCGCGCCGGGCCTGTGCGCCTTGTGAGTCTGCTGTTCCATGAAGAGAGACCAGAGAAATGAGCGACCCGATCTAGAGGGGTCCAGTAACGGTCACGTGAGTGACGCGCTTTCCACAACTTTGTTTACTACTTTTCCCATCATCTTGTCTCTTTGACTTTCGTTTTGTTTCCAACGAGATGGCAAGAAGATCAACATCATACCGCGAGTTCAGCATCCCTGGCGACGAGCTCGAACAACACCGCATCCAACTCGAACAAAATCTACAGAATACCGATTTATCGCTACATCTATCTTCAGTCCCAGACGACGACGCCGGCGACCCCGAGTCTCTGGAATACCCCCGACATGAATCCGTACCCGAACACTTTCCCGCCTTCGCCTCCTTCGATCCGTCCTCCCCGGAAAACATGGATCTTGATGCCAGCCAGATTCGCGCGTGGTCTATCCATGATGACGATGGTATTGCCCCATATGACGTCCAGACTATGTCTACAGCAGCTCATCATGCGAGTGCTATCACTGTTACCGCAGGGCTTGGCCGTGGTGGTAGGAGAGAGCCTAGTATCAGCGGCGCAGAGTACGATCCTGAACGCCCCCTACAAGACATTCTAGCCGGTAAGTGCACGCCGGTTTAAATAGATCAACAGTACTAACCGAGACTTCACCGCCACTCTTTTAGCTTGCCACGTTGACTCAGACGCAGAGGAGGCTGAGAAATCGCAAAATATTCCCCGTCCCAAACTATCTGAAACGCTACAGCGCGTCGGTTTCTCCCCCAGACGTCCTCGTGGTGGTCAGCCCCGAGCATCGACCGGCTCACATGCGGTACTGGATCCGTCACAGCGACAAGCAGACCTGAATGCTGCTCGTCGCAATATGACTCCTCGGGTACGAAAGGCAACGGTTTCTTTTGACACTACGGCCACTCCGATCCGAAGACACGTCTCTCAACCTCCTGTCATTCATCATCATCCCCAAGTCCATGTTCAGCCGCCCACGCCTTCCACGTCAGGTTCTCGATTTACTAAGATGGCTCGTGGACTAGTTCGCGACGTACGACAAGCTCAGGATGAATACCAGGAGGATGGTCCTGTCTCTACCAGTGGTAACCGTGTCGTGGTCAAGCATGGACCGACGGGAAATGTCGCGGATACGACTAATGATTATGAAGGCCGTGCGGCGAAAAAATCTACTAATCGAAGCCGACTTCAACTTCCGGACGTCACTGGCCTGACGAACGCCGTGATCTCACCTGAGAAGGCACACTTGGAACGGTACGGGGTCCGTGGCACAAGCTCTAAAGAAGTGGAATGTAAGTTCACCAAATGATTGCTTTGTATTTTTTAAAAAACTAATTATACGTGGAAAAGCCCGTCTTGTGGCATCGCTCAATGCGCTTCACACTAGGTTGAACCACATGGAAACAGAAAATAGTATTGCACGCCGACGGGTCAGAGAACTGGAGTGCGAGCTTGAAGAGTGTAAACGTGATGTCCTCAGAGAACGCACGCGGATCATGGACTCTCAGGACATGGTCGACATCAGCGCCCCTCGCATAGCTGGCCCATCTATGTCTCGCGCAAAGGGCAAGGAAAGAAGGCATAAAGACGTTGATCCCTACGCGTCCAAATATTTTGAAGTTGTGCAAGAAAAGAAAGGTGATCGTAAATCAAACTATGTTGAGCGCCTCTTGTTGATGCCTCTTAGCGCTAGAAGCACTTATCACAACGCTGAGGTCCCACCTCACCCGCGTCACGTCCGATTTATCCTCTCAACAGCAGATGCTCGAGGAACTTCGTAGATTGCGAGAATCGGATGCGCTGTCCTTGACAGAGAAGGCACAAGAAATCAACCAGCTCAGGACCGAAGTTGAGAGGCTGGCGGGTGAAATCGAAGTCCTGCGTGGGGTCGTGGAGGAGGGTCTCAACGAACGACGTCAAGGACGCGGTGCGGACCAAAGCGACGATCTTGTAGCTCCGCGTGCCGTTGACCCCGACCCTCCTGTGGTTAGATCGCCGGAACCATCAGTCAGGCGGTTCATCGATGACGAGGAGTTGGATCGAATATCTGTGGACCTCGACGAACGTCGCTCCGAGCGGGCGTCCAATTCATCCGTCCAGAGTTCTTACGCGGGCAATGAGTCGCAGTCCTCCGAGAAGAGCTACACCAATACGCGCTCCCGCCGACGTGTTCAGGACCCACAAGAGAAGCTCGGCAATGGTGCGGAACCTAATGCACCGTTCCCCAAGATTACCTCAGAGCGTATGGAGCGCCTTTTCTTTTCGGCACCGCGCCATGACACAACTTCATGTCGAATGTGCAAAGGTCACCACCGCCTCCGCAGCAAGGCGTCTCATCAGGACGATAATAATCCCCATAGTCATCACCACGAGGACAATGACGAAGGTTTCGACGAGGGCATTGAACCACCGCCTCAACGTGACCAACCACGTGAGACTGGCCGTGGCGTAGGACGAACGTACACCATCGACGAGATTCTCGGGAGAATGGACGCTAATGGGGGCACCTTGAGACCAGCTGATGTTCCCCCCCAAACTGTCCTTGCTCGGGTCATTGGTGAGCTCGAGGACGAGTTTGCCCACTTTAGGGAGTATGGCCAGCCTTCGTCTTCTGTGGCCTATTATACTGATTTCATTTCGACAAGGGTTTACGCTGATCTTGCTGAAGAGTACAAGTCATTGGATTGTGCAGCCCAATCAACGAAGCGTCACGATGTTAGTGATCGCCTTCGGGATGTCATAGAAGTTTTGGAGCGCAAGGTAAATTTTGACTACATACGTGACAAAAGTCTTGTTGCTTATTATCCACCAGGGAAATCAGATAGTATCATTGTATGATTTATTGATCTTCAAAGACAAGCCACTTGAGTAATATTATGTAGTCTGTTATCATATATATATTGTCCGATGGATAAAATCACTTCATCCATTCGTTTTGTAGTTTCTCCACGAAGTCCCAAGTTGCGTAATATTCCTTGTCTGCAATCAATGCCAACACTTCCGTCATCCCCCCCCCCCCTGGACCTTGGGGAGAAGGTGTGGAGACCCTAAATTCACTTCAGCAAATGACGGGTGTGATCAAGTGAACCCGACCGACCATTCACTGCTAGTGCACTGACAATTGTTAGGCGCTCGACTCGCGTGCCAGTGTGTGCTGGTCAAGGGGGGCACTAGTTTCCGATATGTTGAGACCGTATGCCGTTTGTGATGGCACCCGAGGCTCGTCGGTCTGCCTCACTACATATCTGGCATCCAGAAAGCAGTGACGGTAAGTAAATGAGGGACGTTGTTGTGCGCGGAGTACCAATAGTCAATTTTCCCACTGAAGTTCCTTCAGATGCTGACTCGGAGGACGTGTCACTGAAGAGTACTCTTAGAAGGCGATTGCTCTCGCACGTCTACACAACAAAATTTCTAGCACAAAAAGTGTGAAGCAGCTATAGTTTAACAATATTACCACCAGCGAAAGCAACTGGTCCCTTCGGCATTTCGCCGATTGCCTTTTGGATTTCGCTATCCAGGCATGGCTCATCCTCGAAGACCCATTTCAGTTTGCCGCCATATAACTCGGGCAGGTCCTCTTCTCTGATGTATTCGCTGAGGGCATCTCCTGGCTCTTTGCCTAGGACATGTATCTTGAGGCGAGTACCCTCATCAAACCAACTCTACAATCAAACGTTTGAAAGTCACGACTTGTAATCGGGCGTGTCTCTGCGCGTACCTTGATCCAATTCCATACGGTAGGGAAGAATGACGGGGAGTTCACGATGGCAATGGTGTTCAGAGTTTCTGGGTAGTTGGCGGTGGCCATCGTGGACGCATGTTGTAGTAGGCTCCGAAGATGCCACATGGCGGTCAGCGAAACGTCGGATAGGTCTACAATGGTCGTCACGGAGGATATCGGCGTCGGTGGCTCGTGAGGCAGATGATCACACAGGGGCAACACGAAGCGGGTCATGCACTCGTGAAGCACAATGCTAGCGAACGCAATCAGCGACTCGTCACATAAGTAAGCTGGGGTACGTTAGAACCACATACATGCGCTGATTCTGCCTCTCCGATGGAACCCCACCCAACTCTTGGCGCAACGAAGCATCGAGGGAAGCTAGTCGATAGACGTACAACGGTAAACCTCGCTACAGAGGATGGGTCGATGGTGCGTTGCTCAGATGTCAAATAGGTCGGAATCGATAAAATAAAATCGCAGTACTTTATCTCGGCGCCCAGTCCAACGCGGGTAGAATCTTCGCGACGACTCTAGCTCGACAGCGTCGAACGTCCGGAATAGGGCGTCGACATCGTGTTGTCTTCTCCAAGTCTCTGCGCGTGCGAACTGCTTCTCCGCCTTATCGAGTTCAAACCGACGTGCACGCAGAAAACGCCTTCAGGTGTTGGTTACGGTTGGACGTTGGAGGACGAGAAGGCGGAAAGGTCAGGGGTAACGTACATAAGGGTTACATCATCATGACTCGCTTGGGCTTGATCGGTCGCGGGTCGATAGAGACCAGCTTGAGCAAGGTTTGCTTTGAATACTGAAAGCAGTCCAGAGTGTTCACTCGCAATCGTGTGGCTTCTGCGTGGAGATTGATTCGGAAGTGCTGCGTCTGCGGATGAATTTGCGTCCACGACGACTTTGGCACCTGAACCGGGGAGGTCAATCTGGTCGGCAGGCAGCTTGTCAGACATGACCAGGATGCTCTGCGGCAAAGGAAGAGCGACTGCGGAAATGGGCGGTGATGCTGGTGATAGTGATCGCAGCCACAAATTGTCATCAAAAACCCGTCATTGTCGGTAGCTTTCGAAGTTGAACGATAACATCCCCACCGAGCGGCCCTCCAGGCGACCCAGAATGGGCTGCTACTAGATCTTCATCGATGCCCCATTGAGAAAGAGGGATATGGATTGTACTATGTCAGCGTGTGTGACTAGGCAGCAGGAATAGTCACAAATGGCCGTCTCCATAGGCCTTTCTCACAGTAGATGGCCTGTCTATGGCTATAGCTTTCATAGACTCATATAGCTCATACTTGCGAAGGGGTTTCAGCCCTTGTATACCATTGTATGATAATCTATCAGTTACAATGTATCCGCCCGCCCGCCCCTGCGCCGTGGTGCCACTGGCACATCGTCCGTCGTGTCTCGCATGCGTCTTGTCGTCTTCGCTTCCTTGTCGTCGTGGCGCTATGTTGTCGGCGCGTCGACGGAGCGTTTTCGGGCCACGCAGGGCACAATGGCTGTATGTCGTTGTTGCATTTTGAGAAGGCATATGGCCATCTGGAATGTCCTATGCCTCCAAAGTGGAAGCTTATCGTCGGGAAATTGTTGCACGGGACTGTAAGACGTACGATCAGACTACACATTGAATTGGAATTGGACGGAAACTCACAGCTGTAATACCCACAGCCGACGCTCTTGTCATCGAGGGTCAAGTGCAGATTGGCCACAGGTATGGTTAGGGTACCTCGATGGCACAATTTGGATGACTTGAAGGGTGTGATTGGAATACATTGACTTTGCCTCCATCTGAGTGAGGTGTGACAAATCGCACTGCGCAAACGCTCGTCCAGTTCGGATGGTAACCACAGATCGATGTGCTCAGCCTTGGGATTCGTATTAGTGCCAACTTTGTGTTACTCGTAAGATTCCGGACATGCAGTCTGAATGGTTCTCAACTTGCGAATTTGACGTTGAAGAGTGAGCTGGCGTTGTTCGAGATCTGCAACTTGTGTCGAAGTGATCACGGTACCGGGGGTCTGTCTTTTGACCTCACAGTTAACGTTGATCGATGATCGATGATCCTTCATTCACAATTAGCAAATAATAGCTTGTACCCGTGGTGACCTACTGATTTTCCTCTAGCGAAACCACCGATAAAAAACCACACGCGCTCAGGCTGGTGACATGAAGCTGCACGGTCCATACCTTCTCGCGCCTAAGGGGCGTGCCACATCCACCTCCCAAACTGCGACTGCGACTGCGACCCAAGCTCTTGCTCAAGGCGACCGTGAAAGCGATGGCGTTAGCAAAGCACATGGCTGCGCAGCTCATGGATTATATCAGCATCTGCAAGGCTGAGGAGGCTTTAGCCAAGCCAGGTTGCGGCGGTTCGAAATGAGAGGACGTATAATGTGCGAAATTTGCCTTTTTGGTGATAGGGTTCCGCTTATCTGCGGGGCGCCGATGTGACATTGCCCGTCTGCCACAACTTACGACTCGCTCTTCGTCATGAAGCTCATATCCACTTTTCATTCACCATCATCTGTTCTCGATTCTCTGAAATGCTCGTTAGCAGACGAAAACGCATCTGAGTTTCTTGTCGTCGCCAAACTAAACAGGGTAGACATTTACTCTCTGCAGCCACAGGGTCTCCATTATGAACAAGGAGTAGAGATATGGGGAAGGATACGGACAATAAAATCGGTTCCAATTGTGGTATTTCATATCAATCAGCATATCCGTTCTTTCAGTGATGGTTGGATGTTTGACAGCAAACCACCAGAATAAGCTTATTGGTCCTCACCGATCACCCAGAGCCTGAGCTTGTGTTTTTAACCTTCGATGTCTCCGAATCTGGCGAGAAAAACCTCAGCATCACTAGGCATCTTTCTCTGTTCGAGAGAAGTGCGCGACCAGTAGAATTCTGCCATGACGTGCTCGTGGACCCGTCAGGGACCATAGCTGTTGTGAGCATCTATGCGGGAAAACTCAAGATCGTCACTCTGAGACAGGAAGGTGGTTACGAGAAAGAATTCGACTCCTCGTTCGCGCTTCATTATCTCGTCTGAAGTTACAGCGTGGCTAACAAGATGCATGACAGAATTTTGGAACTAAACCTTCTCAGTCTTGCCTTCATTTCCACGTCAACTGAATCTTTTACGCTTGCTATGCTACACTTTGACTTCCAGCGCCGTCTTCAACTTCTCTCGCGCGATGTCCAAATCGACGATGCCCAGCTTTCCCCGACACCATCTCAGTTGCTTCCACCGTTCACGCTTCCTGGAAAGTGGTTCTCTATCGAAGAACAGACGCCGCGCTTAATATTCGTTCCTTCTACCGAAACAAGCGATAACGAATCGGAAGGTGGAATACTAGTCATTGGAGGCCAAAAGATTCTATTCTACGATTTAGCCTCTAGCGACATCCTCGAACACAATCTTCGCAAGAGCCGCCGGATGGAGAAAAGGAAGAAGAGTAAAAACGTAGAAGAAGTTGCCAATGCGAAGCAGACAGAGAAAGAAAGGGAATGGAGGAAGGAGAAGGCGAGTGCAGTGATTACTTGGCCGTGGTCCGAAGTTACTGCGTGCGTTCTCCCAACCTGGTCGAATATTCTTACCAGAATCGACATTCTCACTTTTTAAACGTGATAGCTTCTGCCCATTGACGCAACAAAGCGACACGTTATTGATCGGCGACAAATACGGAAGGCATGCAATTTTATATGTCGACAGGACTTCTGGAACAATTTTGAAACTTGTTGCTTTGGGAGAAGTGTGTCGCACTAGTCTCGGTGTTTGGCTCAACTGACCTATTGTCCTCAGGCATCCTCCCCCATGACTTTAACTTACCTGGCTAACCAGGTAGTTTATCTCGGATCTCATTTCGGTGACTCGCAGCTACTCCAGATTAGCCCATCCCCTATTTTCGGCTCGGATTGCCGTCCAACATTACCCATTCCTGCGTCCGTTCCCAAGCCTAAAGATGATGGAATCATTGTCAATGGAAATGGTAGTCACCTGATCGAGGTAGAAAGATTTAGCAACGTCGCACCGATTGTTGATGGTATACTTGTTGACGTGGATGACAGTGGTCAGGTGCGTAACATTTTGGGGCTTGGAGCAATATTGACGCTTTTTACAGAATGAAATTGTTACATGTTCAGGGGGACGGAATACAGGTTCACTTAAAGTCGTCAAGAGTGGCGTTGACTTTAGGGAGGCCGCGGTCGTGCACGGTATATCTAATCTTGACCGCATCTGGACTCTGCGTGAAACATACAAAGATCGGTGCGTAAATATCAATGATGGAACTTGTTAATACTCAAGTCTATCCCCAAGGGTGACGACCCATATTGTAGCGTCAACGCTCCATGAAACATATGTGCTCCGTTTCGAGGACCCCCAAGGAACTACAGTTTCCAGTGTCGGGGGTTCTGACAAGGGCTTTCTATCTTCTCGGACGCTGGCAGTTTCCAATATCCAGCGGCGAATTCCAGGTGTTGGGACAACTAAGAGTGCTTATGTCGATTCATCTCTAGTCGTACAGGTCGTCCCTGAGGGACTTCTCCTACTAGACTACGATCCCAACTTGCGAGAGTACACTCGGATAGGCGATCTTTGGACATTGGACAAGTTTTCCGATGGCAACGCTGCCAGCTGGGCGCGGGAGATCGTGGCTGCTGATATCAATGCGAGTCAAGTCGTCATTGCGCTTAGTCGGGGCAGATTGGTTCAACTCAACCTCGTTGGTGACAACTTCGTGAAGCAGCGAGTGCGAGAGTTTGTGGAGCCCCCTCCGTTCAACTGCACTGCGGAAATCTCGGCTGTGACATGCCTACCCCCTGACAGCAGGAAGTCATACACGATGAATATTGCCGTCGGATTTTGGATGTCCAAGGTCGTCAAGATCCTGTCCCTCTCGGAGCGAGGTACTTTGAAGGATGTCTGTGAAACAAGCGAACTTCCGGCTGCACCAAGATCCTTACTGCTGTACAACTTTACGAGCGATCCCAGAGGACAGTCCCCACAGTCACACCCCCACCTTCTTGTCGGCCTCGTGGATGGCTCTCTTGCAACATTTACGTTCCAAAACGGGACACTAGGAGACCAGAAGCTTATTTCTATTGGTAACCTTCCAGTAACGATGCATACTTGCTGCATCAAAGGTCGCTCGACGGTGTTTACCTGCGGGAGTCGAACATCGATATTGTTCTGGGAAAGGGAACGTCTGCAACACTCGCCCTTGATGCTAAAGGTACGCTCAATGATCTAGTTTCTCGTGTTCACATCTTGACTGAGCGAACCACCCTACGTGCAGGACATCGGCGCAGCTGCAGAACTAAATACAACAGCGCACCCCTCTTCGGTGATCTTGGCTAGCCCGGATTCTCTCGTCATCGGAGCAGTGGCTAACTTCGACAAGCTTCATATTCGTTCGGTATGCCGCAATTTCACGACCTTTCTACTTCTGACTGTCGGATAGATCACTCTGGGCTTGAACTCTCCACGCCGCATCGTCCACAGCCCGCAGTTGGGAGTGTTTGCTGTTGCCTGCACCCAGTCCACGCCCACTCAGGTTGGGCAGGCAGAGCTTTTCGCTTCCACGGTACAAATTTTCAGTCATACCTCTTTCGAAAGTTAGCGGCAACCCAAATCATTGCATTCATAGACTGATCTTTGTACACACAGAACTCAGTGAATTTGAAGTCGACCAAGGCGAAGAAGTAACTTCTCTTCACGCTTTCTCGGCGACCCTGTCAGGTGCTCCGATGTCTTTCCTATGTGTAGGTATCACTTCGTATGATGACGGAGAGCGAGAACCTTCTCGAGGGAGACTCGTACTCTTACAAGCAAACGGATCGCGGGCCTATTTGGTTGTGATGGCATCCGTTATCGTCAAAGGTTGCGTGTATGCGATCACCTCGGTGCAAAATATGATTCTTGCGGCTGTGAACAGCTCCGTGAGTGTTGTAGTTGTCAGTTTCCGCTAGCACGACTTAACCGGCATCTCTTCAGGTCATTGTCTACAAGGTTGAAGGGACAGAGAAGCAGGTCTCAATGACGCAATCTTCAGTGTTCAACCACAACTATCTCATCACCACCCTCGTTGCCCGGGACGACCAACTGTTGGTCGGAGATGCCCTCACCTCAGTATCCTTACTGGAACTCAGGGGTTCTCAAATTGAACCCATTGCCAAAGACTACGGATCTTTGTGGCCAACTTGCGCAGAGCTGTTGGACCACAACACTATTATCGGAGGAAATGTAAGGACGGTATTTATAACTGCTCACGCTTCGGACTCATGCCGATCTTCAAGAGCGATTATAATCTGTTCTCCTTCCGACTCCAAGTGAACGAATTACACAAGGTACTTGAGCGCGAAGGTCACTACTATCTGGGCGACATCGTCAACAAATTCTTGCCTGGTAAACTACGTCATAACTCTTGCGATGACCATGGATACTGATTCTGTCATGAAGGTTCGCTTGCCACCCACGATGTGTCGGCGGACATCCCGATGATGCCTAAACAAGTGTTTTTGACCCCAGCTGGCCGAATTGGTGTCGTCATTGACGTGACGGACGATGAGCTATCGCTTCACATGACGGCTCTACAGAGGAACTTGTCAAACTTTTACGAACTCGAAACTGGTGTCAGTCACTCAAAGTAAGAGCGTTTCTTCCTTGAGAACTCTCCGACTGCTAACATGTACCAGGTACCGCGCACCAAAGAATAATAACGGTCAAAGTGATCTTGAGGCAACTTCCATTGGCTTTCTTGATGGGGATTTCTTGGAATTGTTCCTCCAATATATGCTCGACGAGAAGGCTCTCACGAAAATCATGGAGGGTCAGTCAGAGCCCGAGCGACTGACAATCACGCCGGACCGACTACAGAAAGTATTGGAAGGATTGCACAGCTTGCATTGAGATTGTATATAATAAATGCATCACAAGAAAGGAATGAAACTGTACTGCTCCACATCATGAATCACTTGGTTATTTAGTTACATCAGTGACTCGAGAAAGCGAAATCAAGACCAGAGACTAGTTACGAATTTGATAGGTGCGTAAAATGACGATACCATGCCTAGCCGCATATCTGCTTGATCATCGGATACCCCGGGAGCAAAATAGAAGCCTGAAACGAGAACCAAGTAACTGCAAGTGTATCAAAGTTAGCCAGCTGCTTGTTTCTGCGGTTGAATGATATACCTCAGAATGAGAATGCTTCCTCGATGGTAGTTGCTCTTAGCTTCGATATACGTGTAAGTCATCAGGAATACTGCAAGGATGATGACCACGACGTCCCAACGTGGGAAGATGAGACTAGCATTGGAGTTGTGGTGATCCATAATCTGGTAAAGCAGAAGGGAAAAGAAACCTACGTGAACGAGTAGGCAATCTCTCCCATCTTCGTCGGAGCATACCAGGCGGAAAAGGCGACCATGGCAGGGATTTGGAGAAGACACACTTGAAGCGCATACGCAGAACCGATTTCCATGCTATGATTGAAGACTTCAGCAGACGAAAATATAGCATTGAATAGAGCAAACCTCAATGCGATGTTTCCATTCAAAGCGAATGAAATAGCATTCATGAATTCAGTAGTATTGGGAACTAAAGCAAAAAGGGTTATGCCGAGGAACTTCTCGTCGATGCCTGAGCCCTCCAATACGACGTCCACGACATCGATCAGAAGCTCTGGAAAATCTCAGTAAATTTCAAGAACCACACCATTGAGGCGAGACGCACCTGCAATGATCGCATAGAGAACAGTGCATGCTAACAACACAGCAGCGCTAGTTGTCCTGCTCCATTCAGGAGCCTCGTGCCCACCATGTCCACTAGCACCAGCATCTGTGTCGCCCACCACAGATGTCCTGAATCGCGCTGAAGAGATGGCCTGGCCTTGTTGATGTCTTAGTGCATTGACAGTTGCAACCGCAACAGCTCGTGTGAAGTCATCCTTGGTCAAGTTCTCGGGCAGCTGTGTGTTTTTGACTGCAAGGTCAACACTCTCCATGAGGGGAGTTAAGTGCTGGGTTGGGGGTGGAGGCGCATATGATACACGCCTGAGCGCAGGCGAGACGGGAGTACGGGACGGGGAGCACTCAACATGCTTAGGAACAGAAGCCTGTGGAGAGGAAAGTACATCATGCTGCTCGGCACAAGTAGGATCCACACGTTTCTGTGCTTCCCGGACGCCTGGTTGCGGTGCGGTACTGGAAGAGCGCTGATACGGACGGGACGCAGGCAGAATGTCGAGGGACTGTAACAGAGGCTGGGGGTTCTGCCAGATTTGGGTGGCATGGGTACGCAGAGAAAACCACAATCCAACAAGATAAGACTGCGAAACCTCATTAGCTTCAGGGGATGAGAACTTATCAGGATACTCACAAACAAAAGAATCGCTGCACAGAAGTACATCAAACTCTTGACGGTAGATTGGTAAAATGGATCATTTATGGGATTAGGGTGTTGATAGTAACAGTGATCGCACTTCCAGTTTGGAACGCCTCGGCCCGGACCATCGGGACAACCGCTGCAGATTAACTGGAACTAAGATCACGAGAAACACGAGGTCAATGTCAGAAAATGGGAAGATAGAAGGTACTTACGTTCCCGTAGATCTGGTAGAATAATGTTGGGGTAAGAGTGCCGATGAAAGCCATGATTAACATCATGCTTGTGACTCCCGCGCTCTTGGCGTTAAACTTTTGTTCCTTCTTCCTGAGAGCGCCCGCGCACATACTCGAGCCAGGCATCAAGAGAACCCCTGCGAGTAGACTCCCCACAATCGATCCTTCGACAAGATGTCCCCTCCCTTGTTTAAGGGCGATGGAATATAGGATGACCTCGATAAAAGAACCAAACGTTGCATTGATGACAGCACCCATGCCAATTGAGGACTGAGCTGAAATGGAAGCGACGGCCATGCCAATAAAGTAGGACAGTGGTATCACGCTCGCAAGACTCAAAACGAAGATGAGTGTGTGAGAGGTGAAGAAGGCAAGGATCGCTGGAACGTGTTCAGAGTGCTCGGCCAAAGGAACCAGGACGAAACCGTCGAATATGACGAAAAATACGAGAGCGAGGAGATTGATGAAGAATATGTTCACTCCACCAACGGTGTACTTGTAATATTTCCATCCTATCGCGCGATACACGCAAAGTAGCACTGTTGACCTTGGTGAACCTCGAGTAGAAGGCGCAGTTTGACCTTGGGAAAGCCGGGGATGTTTAACGGAATATTCCACGGGAGCTGCGGCTGCGGAACTGGAAGCATCAGTTGTCGAGTTGGTTGAGGGACCTGATTGAGTGGATGCAACAATGACGACAGGACGCGGGGCGCAGAAGCGAAGCCTGGTCGGGTTGGACACCATATAGTTTATTAATGCCCAATTCAGCTTTGCCATAGGAATGGTGATGATGAGTGCCCAACACGCGATGCAGGTTAAGAACATGAGTGGTGCAATCACGACGCAGAAGGTGATCCAGAAAACGGTGCGTCCCAACCAATCTTCGGACACACTTCGGTATACGTTGACGGAGGTAGGCGCAGCCCCGTAGGACTTTGTGGGCAAGAGGAACTGATCTGCATGAGCTGTTGGGAGTAAGGATGTACACTCATTGAGAGTAGAGGCCCCCGCATGCGGTCGAGTGACGGTGTGGGTCGCGGATTGTGAAGCCGTATTGGTATTGCCGTTCTCCTCCAGCTGACTTTCCTCGTCGTCGCCGTCCTCGCTATCACCTTCGACATACTTTCCAAAAGGCCACGCAACGTACCAGCCAAGGCCAAAAACCAGCGTGGAGTACCTGCGACCCCCCAAAGGCACGATATACAGAAGGGCCGAGACAGCAAAGCACGACACGGCCAACCACCAACCAAAGCAGAGGACCCAGAAAACATTTCCGGGCAACAGATGGCGTTCCGCCTGTGCTGATGGAGTTGAATGGAGCGCAGCGTCTGCGTTGCGTGTGATGGATCTAGATTTCTTGTACAGTGCGGGTTTCCAGATGCGCAAACCGAAAGGATGCTCGACGTTAATGAGAGATTGACGGTCTTTGAGCGTGATCAGATCGTCCTCCTCGCGCGCGCGCTCGGCGTCGCTCTCCGGGCTGTCATCCGAGTCGGGAGAGTCGTCAGCAACGTCCTTGCCGTTTGCATGACGATCGGGCCGCGCGTCTTGGAGAGGCTGATTCTCCAAGTCAGCTTGTTCAACTTGACTGAGCATGGTGGCTTCTCGGAAGGTTCTCGTGTTGCCGCGGGCGCTGCTCAGGCTGGTGCTTCTAGCTCTGTGCTTGGCAGAACTGACGGACCTGTTGCGTTGGTGGGGTTGACGTGACGCAGGGGAGAGGGAACGACTAGACGAGGAGGATCCTTGGAGGTGATGTTGTGGCACTTCCGAGCCTGGAGAGGTGCGACTGCGGCGTGCGTGCACGGTGCCAACGAGCGGTTGTGAAGGGGCGCTAGGACCCGGTGTGTCAAGCACGGCGCTCCCACCGTCGTCATCCTGGCCACCTCCTGACCGAGGCTCGTCGTAAAACATGGCGCTTAAAAAGAGCTACTAGCCGGGGTATAGCGTGGTCGTCGGGGCGCACTAAAAGGACGGTCTTGGCAATAGTACTTACTAGGCACCGGCCTTGCAAATTCAAGTCCCCGCCATGACAGAGAAAGCATAATATAAAACACCACCAACAGAAAGATGTAGTTATATAAATTAGTATGAGCCAGATCCTTCACTTCCGCAACAACTTCTCTCGCAGCTCGGCGCCCTTCAGCTGAGCCCGCAGGTATTCCAGACGATCTTGGTATCTAGCAGTCACTTCCTGCCTCCGACGCCGGATATCATGAAGCTCAGATTCCAGAGCGGTCATATCAGGATCTTCATCAATCGTCGTCGAACCCTGGAACCTCGCAAGGTTGACGCTCGATACACTTCCTAGCTCTCCCAATCGCGTATGCAGTGCGGGTGAAGTCGGCAAAGGTGGAACACGAGCGCGAGAGGACAGCGACGACATGGACCTCTTTCGGAGTGCTGCTGCAGTGGAGGGCGCTAGCGGACCTGTTGCTCGAAGTGATGGATTAAGACGGTGGGAGCGCGGTTGCGAGATATTGGTCCCATATGAGGTGGTTGACCGGAGAGAGAGACCATCGGCATCCGAACCATGATAAGAAGTTCCCCGGCCCGATGCGCTACTACCAGCAGCAAGAAAAGAATCGTTTTCTCCGCCAGCCCGTCGGCTCATGGCAGATATCGACGGTGAACGGGGTAGTGGTGCGTGGCCCGGTATATGCCGACTCCGAGTCAATGCACTGAGCTCTAACCCATTGAACGCATCGAGTAGCCTCCGTCCTTCCGCCTCCATTGCCTCGATCTCGAAACGAAGGTCTTGAGATGATTTTACTGTGTCGTCTGCCTGCGACGAATCGCTGGTAAGGATCGAAGGGGAATGTTGTAGATCATGATTACGATTTTGGAAAGAGGAAGGAGGTGTCTGAGTGCCTTGCCGCCGCATACTCCGATGAATCGAACGGAAAGAAGGGCTGCCGAGTAAACGATGCTCAGTGTGCGACTGCGTCGACCTCGCGTTTCGCGAGTCAGGTACCAAGGCTGGACTGACACCTTTCATGTCCGCGGGTACCGCCCTGCGCTTGAGCGTGCTCGGGGCCAAGGAGCCCAGAGTGAATGCACTTGACGATTCGCTAATAATGCTATCTTGTATCGAAGTTGCGCTGATGCGACGGCTCCCACGCTTGAACCAGTTCGACACCGCTGATGAGACGGAAGACCTGGACCGGACGGAAGGCGCTCTGCGGGCCTTGGACTGGAACTGACGCGGATTATAAGCCGCCGAGTTCAGTTGCGAGGCTGCAATGATTCTTAGTAAAAAATGTGAGAGATGAAGTATAGCACTGGTTAACGAACCATCGTGAAGCGAATAACTTTGAGAGCCTAGAGGGACGACCGGCGTCTCGGTGGGAACGGCGCTACCGCCAGCCAAACGCTCGAATATATTCTGCCGCAGGAGTCGGTATTCCTCGTCACTGAGCCAAACGAGGAGGTGAGGAAGGAATTTCACTCCATCATAGGGTGTCAAAAAAGGACATACTTTAGCAGGCCTTGTGCGTTGGCTGCCGCCAATTCGTTGAGACGCTGTGCGAGGGTTGAACTGTCCTGCCAACGTGAACCGTCGGTAGACCTGAGCAGAAGACGAATACGGACGTTATTGCATCTGTGTGAGCTCGAGGCGGTGATCTGGGGGTAGACGGTTCGAGAGGGCGCAGCGGCGAACTCGGAGAACGACTGGGACCTGAATGAGATGCGGAATCTCGGTCGACGGATCTATGTGGCTGGGTGGCAACATGCAAAAGTTGAGGCGCAGATATGCCTGGAAAGTTTTCCCGTTGCTTTCCTTTGTATTTACCATACTACACGAGGTTTGTCAGTGCGAATGGAGGAATGAATGTGAGAGCACGGACGAATCGGGAACGGATGACTTGGACCACAGATCTGTCATCCTCAGAAAAGAAGGAGGTATCTTGAGGTGTTCTAGACGAGAAGAAACCCATTTTCAGGCGCTGCCAACGAGGGAGATTTGAACACTCAGAAGGGTCGAGGCATGGGGGTAAAGTCGGGTGCCAGGGGGTCTTCATTTCCCGGTTAATCACAACGAAACCCCCGTCCGAACATTTACATAATATCGGCTCCGAAGCTCCCATGGCTCCCAGCCTGCCTGGGAGCGCGTTGAACACTACTAACACTAACACTTAGTGTGGCCATGTCAGTCCCTCTCAGGAACAGACATACCTTCAAGGCGCTGATACCCACGAGCTCCCATGGCCTCGTGCTTCGTATAAGTTGTCAACGACCGATCGGTGCGCGGTGCTTTTCTGCCAATATTAACGCCGGTATTCCACCGCCGTTGAGCGGGGTACGGGTCCTCGATCTGACCAGGGTATTGGCTGGTCCAACCTGTTCTATGCTCTTGGCAGACCTGGGGGCAGATGTCATCAAAATAGAGGAAGTCACCAAAGGAGACGACACACGTCAGTCGTCACATCATGGTTTCACCTGATTTTTGTTTGATGGGACCTCACCCTCACCTCAAACAGGATCGTGGTCTCCCCCTTCTGCCCCTATGGCAGAGGAAGTACCCGAGGAGGCTTCTCACCTACCACCAGAATCCGCTTACTTCCTTGCTGTAAATAGGAACAAAAGATCGATTACAGTCGACTTCAAACGTGCAGAGGGCCTCGAGGTTCTACACAAGCTAGTGCGATCCTCCCATGTCCTGGTCGAGAATTTCGTCTCTGGAAAGCTCGCCACGTTGGGTCTTGGTTGGGAAGATTGTCGAAAAATCAACCCTGGGCTCGTCTACGCATCGATCACAGGTATTCCTTCCCTCCTCCCAATATATTCATGATACATTGACCGCTTGGGTGAAGGTTATGGGCAGACAGGCCCTTATCGCGAAGCCGCCGGCTACGACGTTATAATAGAAGCAGAAGCAGGCCTGATGCACATGTTAGCATGTTGTTTCTATACCCTCCGTTCAAGTGTGCTTATCAACTGTCACAGCACAGGCGAAGCTGATCGTGCCCCATCCAAGGTTGGAGTTGCTGTTACTGATATCATGACGGGTCTCTATGCCCACGGTGCCATCATGGCAGGACTGCGTTCTGTGAACCAGACTGGCCAAGGGGTGTGGATTGACTGTAACCTATTCGAGACTCAAGTAAGCACACTTTTTATGTATTCATGTTCGCCCTGCTCAGGTCGTTCAGTTAGCGGGGCTTGCTAACATTGCTTCCAATTACCTCATCGCTGGGCGAGAGGCTTCTCGGCACGGAACTGCGCACCCTTCCATAGTGCCATATCAGGTTTTCCCCTGCAAGGACGGCTTCCTAATGATCGGTGCGGGCAACGACAAACAAGTAATCTCGTTCATTCATTCTACTCCATGCCAACGGGGTCACTGATGTGTCACAGTTCAGGCTTCTGACAACCACGATCCTCGAGAAGCCCGAACTTGCAGATGACGTTCGTTTCGTGACAAACTCGGCTCGTGTCACCAACCGGGAGGCACTGGTCGACCTGATCTCTTCGACACTGAAACGACACACGAGAGACCACTGGATCGGACGACTGACTGGGATTGGGTTCGTATGATTCAGAATGATATACTATGAAACGGGGAAGTGACCACCTTGATCCATGCAAGCATTCCGTTTGGACCAATCAACAATATTAGTCAGACGTTTGCACATCCACAGGCGATCGCGCGCGAGGCGACAGTAGAAATTGACGTGCGTGTTTCGTCCGTGCAACGTGGTCGCAGGGCTACATGATTCGTTTTCGGATAGCATCCCCGTGCAGGCAAAGTTCGTATGGTCGCGCCACCTGTCACCTACAATGGCAAGAGGATGCCGGTGAGGCTACCACCACCGTGGCTGTCACAACATACGACGGAGGTATGTGCGGCGCTTGCATGTGGGGATGAGGGTGGGCCCATCTGATGCGATGCTTGTGCAGATCTTGAAGGAGATAGGGTACTCGGATAACGAAATCGCGAGGCTGCGTGCGCGTAGGGTGGTGTAGCGTGTGTGCGGCACTGGGCAATTCGATCAGCAGGGTCTCGGACGTCCGCTGTGGGTCGCGAGTATGGTCTACGTATTTGCAATCTCACATAAGGGTTTTCCATTGGAGGCAGGGGTGTGTTTGCTGTAATGTGTGATCTCCAGGTCGATAATCAGTCGGCTGTCCACTTATGTACTTTGGGCTCCGGGAGAGATCTGTAACCTATTTCATACATACTTGTTTACCCTTGCTATTCTCTGCTCCCTCTCTTGCCTTTCCATGTCCTCCCGCTTCGCCGACCCAACAACAATGCGGACGAGGTCGCCCATCTACCCCGACGACACTCTCAAACGACCCCCTCCTTCCCCATCATCCAAGGCACCTCCACCAAAGAAGCTCGTCTCCGAAGAGCCCTGTCCTGCCAAGACCGTCCTGTTAGACTCACACCCAGAATCATGTACGGACAAGGTATCTTTCTCCGTAAGCGACGCACCTCGGCTGGCGCTGACCATCTTCCAAAGTCGTCGAGCAATCGCGTCGTCGTCGACAAGGAGGTGTTCTCACAGATACTCGAGCTGGACGATGGCGACGACCAGGAGTTCTCCCGAGAGATGGTCGACGAGTATCTCGAACAAACGAAGGCAACGATAAAGCTCATGAACGAATACTTGTGCGCTGGTCTGTCCCTCTAGTGTACCATTGACGTCTTACTCGCTCTCAGCGCAAAGCACGAGTTGACACAGCTCAGCAAGCAGGGCCACTTTCTCAAGGGCTCCTCTGCTGCGCTGGGTGTCGTTCAAGTGCAGGAAATCTGCGAGAAGATACAGCATCTGGGCAATCGCATCGATCCAGACAAGCCCGAAGTCAAGATATCCGCGGAAGATGCGTTTGGAAAGATCAAGCCACTACTAGCCCGTCTGAAAGACGAGCACACGGCAGCGGACAAATGTCTCCACAACTACCTCGATGGAGACCAGCCCGGGAACTTACCCAGTGGATTGCAAGTTACAAGGATCTAACAGGTTGCTGTGCGACGGTGTGGCTCGGTATGGGCTGCAGGAGCCACATATCCACAGGAGACGTTCGCAGTATCGGAGCACAGTCTGGTACTTGCTGCGACATAGGAAGACTGTATCAATCTTGTACTCTGACCAATCTTATCCCCCCTGTTTGTCGGTAGCCATTATCTTGTTCTCACAGCGCTGCTCCATTACATACATACGCCTTAGTTCCTGCCGAGACGCTGTGTACACCTTTTAATTACCGTTTACATTCAAGCTCAAACTTTGTTTGATTTGCTCCACGATAACCAAAATATCGATCAATCGCTTTCCGCCTTTGACCAGATTCGACTAACCGTTTCTGGATACCCGGCACCGCGTCAGCAGGCCACCACAATGAGTCACCAAGGTCTTGCTCTGCCCACCCCGGAGTGGTTCCCCGCCTTTCCGTATGACCCGCCGTATTCTATTCAGACGGACCTTATGAGACACGTATATTCCTCCATCGAAAGAGAACACGTCACGATCGTCGAGAGTCCGACGGGCACGGTGCGTGCCTAGTGAGACGGTCCCCCCCCAATGACGTCTGCTGCAGGGAAAAACACTGAGTCTTCTCTGTGCGAGCTTATCTTGGCTTGCAGACGAAAGGGAACGCGCGCGCAAAGGGCAGATTTCTCAGGAAGCAATGCAGACTGAGGGTGAGACTTCTTGCGAGGTCGGATGGCTCATTCACTACTACGGGGTGCAGAACCGACATGGGTGTCCATCCAAGCAGCTCAGATACGGCAAAGAGGACTGGAGGCGCAGGACCGCGAGTACGAAGAAAGGCTGGCAAAAGCGAGAAAAGCCGAGGCTCGTTTGCGCGCGTTAGCGAACGCAAGGGTCACGAAGCGTCAGGTATGTATGATCGTCTACACTCGCATTCACAACATTTGACGCCGGATAGCGCGTTTCCGCCCAAACCACGCAATCTGCTGACGAAGAAAACGAAGAACGCTACCTTCCTGATCGTGAAATGGATGAGACAGAAGATAACATCTCTCCTGCTGTTCGTGCACTGGCTGCAAAGTACGTCGCTGTCGATTGTACCGTGAAGGCATTCATGAACTCATTCCTAGGCTCAACAAGACCGCCTCTTATCATGATCGCGTCGATGTTCAGGAACCAGCGTGCACCAAAGTCTACTATGCTTCCCGTACCCATTCTCAGCTGACCCAAATTATTCCCGAACTCAAAAAATTAAAGTTCAAACATGTCTCATACACCCAACATTATTCCCATGGACGTGGTCATGAGGCCAACTCAATTCCATCCTCGTCAGGGCAAATGAAAAAGCGGAGCTTACCTGGGGGTGAAGAAGGTGGGATGACTTGCGGTTCCGGTGAGTTGGTGAATGAAGAAGATACCGATCGACGGCAGTGGCGAACCGTGTCTCTCGGGTCACGTAAACAGCTATGCATTAATGAGGATGTAAGATCAAAACCGGGTGACTTGGATGAAAAATGTCGTGAGCTACAAGATGGTGCAGTGTCTGTTTGATGTTATCCCAGTCGTCTGATCATGGGAGTAGGGCTCAACGGACGACGGTGTCCGCATCTCCCGCTCCCGGAAGACCAAGTGCGCTTGCTCGATCTCCGAGATCAAATTCTGGTCTGTTCATGACTTTATGCTTCTATCCGCATTCACGACTGTTCTACAGGGATCTTCAAAAGATATTGAGGATATCTCCATTGCAGGAAGGAACGCTCAGACATGTCCGTATTATGGTTCTCGAAAGGCAATACCTCAAGCAGAGGTTCGTCGTTGACGCTCCTTACCTTTCCACATCTCTGATCGCATACCCCAGCTTGTGATGTTACCATACAATCTTTTGTTGCAAAAGGCAGCGCGAGAAGCTCTAGGCATAGACCTATCCAACCAGGTCATCGTGATCGACGAAGCTCATAGTAAGTGGCAGTGTTCCAGCGTCTATTGCAGGCATCACTCCTTAGATCTTAGATTTGATCCCTACTTTACTTTCGTTGTCGAGCGTCCGTTTAACATCCCATGTATTGTCAAAGTCATTAAGCCAAGTCACAACATATTATGAGAAATTCCGGACCCGTCTTTCTGCACTGCACAGTCTTCACCTCAAGCGCCTCATCAGCTACATGGAAGCGATTCGGAATGTCATGGAAGACTGGCAGGCGTCCAAGCCAAAGGCTGGTTCCAGTACGGATGCGAGGGTCGAAGTTTTTACGATATCAAGTTTCATGGAAAAGCTAGGAACGAAGGCGATGGGTACCAATTTGCTTGAAATAGAGGCGTACTTGAACAAGAGTAAAGTGAATAGCGTTTTTTTTCTTGGATTCTAACGCCTTAAACGGTAATGCCAGATCGCAAGAAAAATATCTGGTTACGCTGACGCGGCGTCAATTCAAGAAGGCGGAAGTAAGCCGTTACGATTTCTCGCATGTCTTTCCAGCTAATGTTATATCAGGCAACTCCAGGAAACAAACAAGCCGAGGTACTCCGCCGCTCCATTCAGTCGAAGCATTCATGATTGGGCTTGCCGGCGCGAGAGAAGGTGACTTGCGTTTGCATCATTCTGAGGACGGTCATTCGATAACAAATCATTAGACGGACGTATCGTTCTCTCCCTTTCAGGTGACGGCACGCAAGAGTTGGAAATAAAGTATCAACTTCTCAATCCTTCGACGACGTTTCGCGAAGTAGTCGACAGCGCGCGATCAGTCATATTGGCAGGCGGAACTATGTCGCCGGTTTGTGGTTTCACAGTTGTGCGAGCCTTTTGAGTTGACGAAATGATAGATGTCGGATGTAGTCGCCCAACTATTCTCGTGGTTGCCCTCCGAGCGACTATCGACCTTCTCCTGTGGGCATATCGTTCCGCAATCGCATGTCGAGACTTTATGTGTTACCAGGGGTCCAACAGGTTCCCTTTTGGAGTTCAAATATGGCCAGCAGGCCGATCCTCGTTTGCTCAATGAATTGGGACAGCTTATCCTGAACCTTTGCAATGTGGTTCCTGGAGGGATGGTAGTATTCTTTCCATCGTACTCGTCTTTGAACTTGGCCCGGAAAGCTTGGAACACAACGCAACACATGGATAAGTTTGGAGTAAAGAAGATGGTTTGTTTAGTCTCCCACGATGCAATGAGGCGCTACACTGAATCTGCTGCAGGTATTCTTGGAGCCCCAAGCCAGCAGTGGTGTCGACTCAACATTGCGAGACTACGCAGATGCGGTAAAAACATTGGTTCGTTTTACTTTAAACGACTCCGAACAGTTTCACCTCACCATCCGTCAGGCGGCCAATCTGTCGGATAAGAGGACAGGTGCTATACTCTTTGCGGTGATCGGCGGAAAACTCTCGGAAGGTCTAAATTTTTCGGACGAGCTTGCGCGAGCGGTTGTCGTTGTTGGTCTCCCATTCGCAAACAAGAATTCGCCGGAGCTGCAAGAGCGGATGCGATACGCAAATGAGGTAGAAAAGAGAGTTGGAAAGAAGAGGCATCCAGGGGCCAAGGACGCTGCCTCGGAACTGTATGAGAACATGTGCATGAGCGCCGTCAATCAGAGTATCGGTCAGTCGGCCAGTCAGCGTCTCGCCCACATGGTGATTCACAAATCATAGGCCGCGCCATCCGTCATCGTATGGACTGGGCGTCACTCATTCTCGTTGACCAGCGTTACTGTTCGGCAAGCATTCAAAACAAGTTACCCGCGTGGATCCGGGATGGTGTTACCGTGTGTGACGGTTTTGGACAAACCATGAAGAATCTCGGCCGATTTTACCGAGAACGGAAACAAAGCCAGTTTCCTCAGGGAGCGGCTGGCTCCAAGTAGCATATACAGTACAACTGCTCATAATGCATAACCTCATTATGCATAACCCTGGGGAGCACCATTTACCCCCCCTCCCAGCCAAAATCCCCACGTATAATGCATAATTCTCATAATGCATGACGCAGAGCACCGTCGCCCGACGCTATGCATTAATATGAGCAGTTGTACTGTAGTCACGCGGAATGAAACACTTTGTTGTACAGTGCCTGAATCGTTCATATTTGGTGTCCTCTGCGGTTCAGCAGAGGCCCCTAGTACTAGTAGCGAGTTTCCACGTTGCGGCGGCCCAGTTGCTACGTACTAAGGAACGCGCCGGCTGATGACATAATACAGCCAACACACTACCCACTGAAGTGTCCCTTTCTTCCGTCTTTTTCCTCCAAGTTTTACGTGTCGCTGCTTTCCTCCCCGCAATGCTTTCGCGACAAGCAATCAGGCGGTTTCCGTATGTTCTACGTGCCAGCGCTGGACGCGTTCCTGCTACAGTGGTCCGTCGTACATTAGCCACTCCAGCGTTACCACCATCGTCAAACGACCCTTTCGCAAACGGCACGAATGCTTACTACGCTGAAGAAATGTACAGACACTGGAGGCAGGATCCCCACTCGGTTCATGCCTCTTGGGCTACCTATTTCTCTGGCATGGAGCAAGGGCTGCCTAGTTCAAAGGCATTCCAACCCCCTCCCAGTCTGGTCAGCCCACCTGCAGACGGTGCTCCGGCCCTTCACCCGGTAGGCGACGCGGAGTTGGACGATCATTTGAAAGTAAGCCTCTCTCTTCCCGTGCGAATTTCTTTTATAATTTGTATTAGGTCCAACTCCTAGTGCGCGCATATCAAGTCAGGGGACATCACACGGCCGAATTAGACCCTCTTGGTATCCTGGATGCAGATCTTGCAGACGTCCATCCACCTGAACTTGAGCTCAGCCGTTATGGCTTCACGGAGCGTGATCTAGACAAGCAAATCACTCTCGGGCCTGGTATTCTTCCCCATTTCGTGACGGAAGATAGAAAGTCTATGTCACTTCGCGATATCATAAAGACTTTGCAACGCATTTACTGTAAGTAATTTGAACAATGAGGCTAAACAGGTATTTAAATATTGTCAAGGTGGCGCCGTTGGTATCCAATACGTTCACATCCCTGACAAGGAACAATGTGACTGGATCAGAGAAAGGATTGAAATCCCCAAGCCATGGAACTACACACTAGAAGAGAAGCGCATGATTTTAGACCGACTCATCTGGTCAAACTCCTTCGAGAAATACATTGCCAGCAAATACCCCAACGAGAAGAGGTTCGGATTAGAGGGTTGCGAGGCACTTATTCCTGGGATGAAGGCTCTCATCGACCGTTCGGTTGACCATGGTGTGAAGCACGTCACGATCGGCATGCCGCACCGTGGGCGTCTCAATGTCTTGGCAAACGTCATCCGCAAGCCTATCGAGGCTATTTTAAACGAGTTCTCTGGTGCCGAGGCCGATGATTCGCCAGCTGGCGACGTCAAATACCACTTGGGCGCCAATTACGTCCGACCCACGCCGTCTGGAAAGAAGGTTTCCCTTTCGCTTGTCGCCAACCCATCACACCTGGAAGCCGAGGATCCAGTCGTCCTTGGCAAGACGTATGCTATCCAAAATTTGGAGGGAGATCAAACCACCCATAATACTGCGATGGCTGTCCTTCTCCACGGCGATGCTGCTTTCGCAGGTCAAGGTGTTGTCTACGAAACCATGGGCTTCCACAATTTGCCAAACTATGGGACCGGCGGCACCATTCATCTCATAGTTAACAATCAGATCGGATTCACCACCGACCCACGATTCTCGCGCTCAACGCCCTACCCGTCCGACATCGCCAAGTCCATCGATTCACCGATCTTCCATGTCAACGGCGATAACGTCGAGGCCGTGACTTTCGTCTGTCAGCTCGCTGCCGACTATCGTGCCAAGTACAAGCGCGACGTCGTGATTGATATTGTTTGCTACCGGCGTCATGGTCACAATGAAACCGACCAGCCCAGTTTTACGCAGCCTCGGATGTACAAGGCTATCGAAAAGCAGCCTACTACTCTAAGTCAATACTCGAAGTTTTTAGTTGGACGTGGCACCTTTACGGAACAGGATATTGAAGAACACAAGGAGTGGGTATGGGGAATGTTGGAGAAGGCCTCTGCAGCTGCCAAGAATTACGTCCCTACAAGCAAGGAATGGCTCTCGGCGACCTGGCAGGGCTTCCCATCGCCCCGCGAGCTAGCAGAGAAACCGCTTCCAACCCGCGCCACTGGCAGTGATGAGGAGACTCTCAAGCGAGTGGGCAAGGCCATCTCCCAGTGGACAGACGCTTTTACTCCACACCGCAACCTTGCGCGGATCCTCACCCAGCGAGGAAAGAATGTTGAAGAAGGCAACAATATTGACTGGTCCACTGCCGAGGCTCTCGCATTTGGATCCCTTGCTCTCGAGAAAATCCATGTCCGTGTTTCAGGTCAGGATGTGGAGAGAGGTACCTTCTCGCAGCGCCATGCTGTTTTACACGACCAAGCCAACGAACAGCAATACATTCCACTGAACAATCTCGGTTCAAACCAGGCGCCGTTCGTCGTTTGTAACTCATCTCTCTCTGAGTTCGGCACCCTTGGCTTTGAGCTAGGCTATTCACTTGTTTCTCCCGATTTCCTCACCATCTGGGAGGCTCAGTTTGGTGACTTTGCAAACAATGCGCAATGTATCATCGACCAGTTCATCGCTGCTGGGGAGCGGAAATGGCTGCAACGCACTGGTTTGGTCATGAACTTGCCTCACGGTTATGACGGCCAAGGCCCGGAACACTCGAGCGGCAGAATTGAACGCTTCCTGCAACTCTGCGATGATCATCCGAACATCTTCCCTACACCTGAGAAGATAGAAAGGCAACATCAAGACTGCAACATGCAAGTCGTATATCCTACGTGAGTCTTGCTTGCAAAAAGTATGCTCTCATTGCTGACACGTTCACTAGTACACCATCCAACTATGTGGGTACATACTCTGAATTAGATTATGACGATTCTAACAAAAGAACAGTTCCATGTCCTTCGCCGGCAAATACATCGTGATTATCGCAAACCGGTATGCTCTCTCCTGCTTTCAAATCTTCCGCGCTCATGTATTATAATCAGTTGATCCTTTTCTTCTCGAAATCCTTGTTGCGTCATCCTAGAGTGCGCTCAGACCTGTCGGAGATGATTGGGGACACGCACTTCCAGCGATATCTGCCCGAATCCCATCCGGAGGATATGGTACCAGCTGAGCAGATTCGTCGGCACATCCTTTGTACAGGTGATTTGTCCGTTACTTTACAAAACCGACCCGCTGACTCGACTTCCAGGCCAAGTTTATCATGCTCTCTTACACGAACGTGAAGAAAAGGGCATCAAAGACGTTGCCATAAGTCGTATAGAACAAATATCGCCCTTCCCTTATGATCTCGTAAGGTCACTCCAGAAGGTGTCTACGGCCAACTGATGTTTTGGTACAGATCACGCCGCACTTGGATAAATACCCGAACGCGGAGCTCATGTGGTGTCAGGTAAATGCCGAGTGCATCTTTTCTGGAACTTAGTAACGTTGGGTTTAGGAGGAGCCGCTCAACAATGGAGCATGGACTTATGTTGGTCCTCGTATCCTCACTGCCGCGAATGAGACACAATACCATCGGGGTAAATATCCTTCCTACGCCGGGCGTCTACCAACCAGCTCTGTCGCGACGGGTAGCAAGGTAAGACACAACATTGTTTTCTCGATTCGTATTGACCATCATTCCTCAAAGATCCACCACAAGAAAGAGATCGAGGAGTTCCTTGCGACCGCATTCGCCGAGAGCTGATGTGGTACATTATGTTGCATCAGCTGTCTGAACTACCCTTTGACTACGTTTGTCTTTCTTAATGTCATGTGAATAGATAAGTTAATGGTACACATGCACTACTCGTATCCATGGCCAGCAATCAATAAGTAGGGACACACGAACATGACACGGACATCCACACCAAATCAGTCGGCGTACATGGCCCCATCTTCATTCATAACGATGTTGTTAATATCCTCAGCGCCCTCATTCTCGTTGGGCTTTTGCACGAAATTGCGAAGTGATGACTGAAGTTGGTCAGTGGGTATGCCAACATCTTGAACCTTGGCCTTCTGGGGCTTTCGTTTTCCCGTCGACTCCTGAGACCCAATTATTTCTGCATGAGTCCAGATGAAGCGAGTTCCGACATCCAACCGTGTCCGATGATAGCTTACCCTCTAGAAAAAGGAATTCCTCCGCTCGACGAACAATATTAGCTACGAAAGGCAGCCCTGCATGAGCAACATAGAACTACGAAGGAACAGTGATGACTTACCAACGTCTCGTTGTTGGACGGTCGTTCTCTTCTCCCTTTCAGCGAGTTTCTGACACGCTCGCGAAAGCCTCCTGATAAATTCTTCCGTCGCTAGCGAAATCAAAAACGTCGCGTCTTTGGCAACCATAGGAAGGTCCTGGTGGCAAGTCACTCTAAGAGGTCTCGGCGGTGCGTCGAAATGCGCGTCGCCGCGCTCGGAAAAGTTGGAACCCTACCTTGTCTGCCTTCATGATCTTTTGTACCCTCGTGAAGGGCAAGACTGATTTGCCTGGCTCGCGATCTCGCACTGTATCCCCTTCAGGCTTTGACTTTGCTGGTGGTGGAGGAGGCTTGTCAATGTCTTGCGCTTGTTCGATTTCGACCACTTCGCTTTCTTGTGGTGTGGCTTCGACATCGCGTTCGGAAACCATTGGTTCAACCTGGACGGCTTCTTCTTGCTTCTCCGGGTCTTGTTGTGCCGTATGTTGTTCGGTAAACATGAGAGGTGCGGTCGATCGTGGAGTTGAATCTGTCTTGCATGAGCCGCCACAGACGCGCCTTGGCGGGGCGCGTCGAATAAATAAACAATTTCGTTGCCCCGACGACTCAATTTGTCTCGACGAACCGATAAGCGCTAAGTACCAGTGTTCATCTATCCCATCACCAGCAGCCCTTACATATCATGTCAAACGATGGCCACAGATCCCACCGCGTAACGACCACAGGTAATCTTGACCACTCCATGCGAACCAACTACGGGAAACACGGCGTAGACAATGTACGGTCACAACCCTACTCTTTTGTTCGCCATGCGATTCCGTTCAACTTACAACCGCGATCGTGATGATCGAGGGTAGTACTACAAGCAGGTTCGGCCTTGCGGCGAAGCTTGAAATCTCGCTTACATTCTCAAGGTTGGCGCGTCTTATCGTAATCCGCATTTCCCTGGCATTCGTGCATGCATGTTTACCTGGCTTGAAAGGTCAGTGAGCTAAAAAAAATACTTTTATCGTATTGCAGACTTCAATGACACTCGGGGGCCCTTGTTGATATCTAGGTGGTGGGCTCGCGAGAACAAGGCTCTTGGTTCCAGACTACCCCTCATCTTTGATATGGCTTGTGGTACGTTCCACGTCCACGTCCAACCGATGAAATGACTGAACACGAACGTCTCGACTAGGCAGGTAATGAACTTTTTTTTATCTACGCACTATCCAGTGAAGCTCAACTTGGCACCCATCTGACCCTCGATCAAGCGGGGAAGTCACCATAGCAGCATACGAATGGTGGAAACGCGGAATCTCCGGAATGCAGACGAGAAAAATGGGACATGAAAGGCGTGATCCCGGGCCAGACAAAACTGACGGCGGGCTCGTAGTAGGCGGTGCTAACATAAAGCGAGTGCCAGACGATCTGTTGATCACGGCCGCAGATCCTGTGAGCACACATGCCAGTCAAGGACTTGTGGACGGAACTTGCTGACATGGAACGGGAGTATACCCATCTGGCTTACGCAGAACGCACTACGTTGCCTTGCACACCGCTCAGTTTTCGAGAAATCTCAGAGGGATTCCTTCCATCCACGGTGTCCACTGCGACTTTGGTTGGGGTCAACAAGCCAAGCCGTGCAGACTCACAGATCGATAGGATCGATATGGTTATCTGTTCCTTTGCGCTGCATCTCGTCGAGTCTCCGTCCGAGCTGTTTGCTCTTCTCCGGGAACTAAGCACGAAGGCTCGCTGGCTCGTGGTGCTGGCACCACACAAGAAACCAGAGGTACATACCTTTTTATCCCTGATGATCGGATTTCAACCTGATGATCGTAGATCAAAGAAGGGTGGGGCTGGATGAAATGGGACACTAAAAGCTGGAGCGAGTGTCGCATGCACGACCACAGAGAATTCGTATTTGAAAGGTGAGCTCATGACCCATCGAAACACGCTTCCAGTTGCTGGACACATCTTTTTAGAGTTCACTGTCGAGTGTATCGCAGCACCGACTCGGGGCATGAAGTTGCGGAAAGTGGTGAATAGTAAAACAATGCACATGCCGCTATACATTACTAGGGGCATCTAAATCAACGTGTGAGCAAGCTGCGTGCTAAAAGTGTTATTACTCCACCGGCTGCTGCACTCCCAACGACGAGGATGAGCTCGCGACCGCCGACGACATCGAGGTGTGAGTAAGATAAGATAGCTTGAGACCACCATGGTGTGCCTGGGGAAAACGTCTGGTCTGAAGAAGCCTCCTTGGGAGATGTTGCTGTGGCAAGTGACCCTTGAGAAGCCTCTGCAGACATCTGGGTGATCAGCTCGGTCAAGAGCTTTTCGTGCGTTATCAGCCGCTCCTCCAGTCGCGTAGCACCGGCATCTATCAATGCACTTGTCTCGGCCCCCATCTCCTCCACCTTTTTCTCAAACGTCTGTGCCAACCTCCGCCTCTTCCACGGCTCTACGACGAGAAATGCCATGACGAACACGAGGAGGTTGACCCCAAGGACCGCCAATGACCCGTACGTCGACGCGCTGCGAATCTTGTCGCTCCAAACCTGTTCCTCGTGGTATCGTGCCAAAATCACCCGCATCAACTCTGTAAACTCTCGCTCGACCGCGTCCTCCGAGGTTACGACGCGAGCTTTCGCGCGGGACTCTTCCTGTTCAAGCGAATGGTCTGAACGAACGAGGGACGTGAAATCGCCAACGTCGGTATCGGTCCAGCTAGACTTGCGCTGGAGAAGGTCGTTTACGCGCCGTTGAGATACGGAACGCTGGAGTACCGCGAGGTCGTAGGCAGTCTTGGCTTCTCTCGCCGTTTGTCGCGTATCCCTGATTCGAGCCTCTTGGACGAAATGTGTGCGTCGGAAGAAAGGGTCGAGAGTTGAAGCACTGTACCTTGTGCGACGACTTTCATTTTGAGAGCCTCGATTTCGTCGTACCCCGTCACCCGATTGAGGTGCGGGCCGAGTTGTGACAAGGAAGCGGATGCTTTCTTGGAGAATTGGTCTGTGTGCTGTCGTAGGGACGAAGATGTGAGGGCATGCCAGTCTTTGAAACGGCCGCGGAGGGCGTCGAAGTCAAGCAGAGGAGGGGAATCCTGAGTTTGAGTTGGCGGAGGAAGAGGGCCAGCGGGATGCGAGTGAGTTGTGTGGTCGTCGCGAGGACTCGTCGACGTCCGAGAGGCGTTGCGGGTCGTTGAACGTACGCAGAGTTGGAGGCGACGGGACAAGTGTAACATTGGGTGCAATGACAATAGTAAGAGTTGATATATATATAAGTGAGTGTACCCGCATGCAAGTCTATTTATTAGTTTCATATCCAGTGCGTGATGAGGGTCAGATCGATCGTAATTCCTCGCTCAAGCCTTTCAACTCCAAACATCCAACAAAAGTCGTGACCGTTCCTTGAGCAACTTGATCTCTGCAGCCCCTTCTACCTCCGCAGACCCTCCCTTGGCCTCCCCAAGAATCCGCATCAATACATCCTCCACCGCTTTGCTCATTGCCTTGGCATCACCACAAATGTATACGTATCCCTTGCCAACAAGGATGGCGTCCGCGACGTTCTTACGGTCCTCCCAAATAAGGTCTTGTACATAGATCTTGCTACCGTCGGGTTTGTACGGAGGCTCACGTGAGAACGCACACTGGATCTTGAATTTGCCTTTCAGGTCCGCCGTGTACTGTGGCCATTCTTCAGCGTACAAAAAGTCCTCGGTCGATTTGCGGCAGCCATAGAAGAGTGAGATACTCCCCCAGTCGTTGAGTGCATCCGGTCCGTTCTTCTCAATCGTGCGTCGCGCGAGAGCAACACGTTCTTGCACAAATCCACGGAATGGAGCAACACCCTGTCACTTCATCAAACAATGCCTTTGACACGATGCATTCCACAACACTCACCGTACCAGGACCAACCATGATAACCGGACTCTTCGGGTTCGTAGGTAAACGGAACGTCGAGCGACGCACATGAATGGGGACCTTGTATATGATATTGTCCCTGTAAGCTCCGCGCGGTCCTTCGATGGCGTAGGAGGGGAGCGATGAAATAGGCTCGCCATTTGCCGCGTGCTTGACGTTGAGCAAGAAGTTCGAACCAACACCATGTACAGGACGGGGTGGAGCAAGTGAATTGGCAATGGAGTCATACTTGAGCACCACAGCAGTGACATGAATAGCGGTAGCGTGGAGTTTAGGACTAGAGGAGATCGAATAGTAGCGAGGCTGGAGACGAGAGATGGAAGAAACAACGATATCAAATGGAATGTGCCATGCTGAGGTGTTCTCAGGAGTAGGGGGAACAGAAATATCGTTTCCAGCGGCAAGCTGAAGTATTTCTCCGAGCTTGAAGCATCCATTCGTGACGACAGCGGCGTATTCTTCCTTGTTGTTGCTCAAGTTTTTGAGGAAAGCCTCGGCTTCGGGAGATGGCGCAAACTTGGAGAACACTCCCAACATCTGACGACCAGCAACAGCGCTGATATCGATGTAGTTGCGAAGTACCGCGCCGTAAGTAGTGGGGACAGGGAAAGGAACCTTGGCCAGAGCTGGATCGAGGGAATCGATGTTGATCACGGTATCTTTCTTGGGCCCAAGTCCGAGGACGCAAAGCAGGCGCTCCACCTCGACATCAGGATTGCATGGCCAAATGCCGACATGGTCACCATGTTGGTATGTGACTCCAGAGCCTTCAATGTTAAACTCCATGTGTACGCAGTTCCGGTCTGCGCTGACTTTGAAAAGTTCCCGAGCTACCGCGACAGGAGATGCGTAGGGATTCTTGGCATCATGAATGCCCTTTGTTTTGGTCAGAGCGCGGACGGAAAATTCACCTGGAGGAGAAATGAATATCCTGAGCGAGCGAGAGTAAGAAACCTACCCAAGTAAACCTTTTCTTCAGGATGCGAACTGAGTTCGGTGACAGTAAAGTCGGGAGAGTCACCACCCTGGCCCTCCTCGACACCCATAGCCTCTGCAAATGCGTCCCACATGCCATCCTTCCATGCGAGATAGTCTTCTTCCATGCTCTTGTCGTCGTCGCCCTCGCCACGTTCACCAATTCGAATGCCACCCATCTTTGTTAACTCGGTGTCGACATTACGACCAATGGCATTATAATGTTCGTAAGTCTTGTTGCCGAGTGCGAACACGACAAACTTTAGACCTTCTAGCTTGTGTGCCCCATTAGTGAACTCGAAAGCCTCGTCGGCAAGGTTCTCCATGAGTTGAACTGCGTTATCCGTTGGTTCGCCCTCTCCGTATGTGGCCATGACAAAGAAGACACAGGAATCTTGCGGAACTTGATCAAGGTTCTCGAAATCATACTCTTCGGGGTCACAAACCAGAGACGAGAGACCAAACTTGGATTTCGCTTCCTTGGCCAGACGAATGGCATATTCTTCAGCAGTTCCCGTCTGTGAGCCATAAAAGATGACGATGCGCTTCTTCTGAATTTCGAGCAAGTCAGTGAGTGGAGGAAGAGAGAGAGAAAAAGGATCGTACCCCTTCCTTCATTTTAGCAACAAAGTCCCTTGGATTACTGTGGCCATTCGAAACTTTCCGGGCGGGGGCGGGGACGACCTTCTGCTTGGAAGGAGAAAATATTTGATCGCGGAAGAGATAAACGCCAGCGAGGGCCAGGCCGAGAGCGAGGATGGCGATGTCCGAGGTGGACGTGATGGCCATTGTGAGAAGAAGAAGAGAGAGAAACCAAACTCGAAGGGACCAACGATCCTCGACCCTCTAAAAAAAGAACGAGAGAGAGAGAGAGAGAAGAGAGAGACAACTTGGCTTTCTAGTTCGAACGTGGCACTTTCCCACGCAATTTGAAGCGAGGAATGGCACTACTGTAGACACAGGCTAAATGCGCAGCCACTACAGTGCCGAGGGGGGCGGCGTCTGAATCATTCCGGTTTCACTCGTCGCCATGTCACACTTGAGACACCGCGTATTGTTTGGCCCACTGTCGACTACTGCCCTCTTATGATTTTCTTGCGCCCCGAACTGTGATAAAATTGTTGGCATCAAATCCGCGGGAACTCATAATGACCGGTCCTGAACATCCGGTTGTACCCGTTGTCGCCGGAGTAGGATCAACTTGTAACCCTAACCCTAGAGAAAGGTTACGGACGGGTGCACCAGCATCAAGTGACACGTTGACTTCACTTCTGAAGCAGCATCTGCGATGTCTCTACTAAGGTCAGGGCTTTCTCCCCCGAAGAGTCCTTGGCTCAACGCAATCATATAGGCTCGGACTATGTATTACAGGCGTGTACGCCATGTTTCTTGTGAGTGGTCCCGTCGTTTTAACGGAGTCGGCTAACCCGTGATACAACAGCTATGGGCCATCGCCCAAGAGCGACGTACATTCTCCTGCTTGCCGTATGATGATCGGAAACTGACACCACTCTTGCAGTGTCGGTTCCATTCCAATCTATCGACGGACAATCCACCCACAAGTTTAAATCGGCATTATTTATCGGGACATGCCAAAGTTTTCTCAGTTCCTTGTCCGCCCTTTGTTACATTTATATGCGAGGAAAGCCAGGTTCCTCTTTCTCTTCCCTCCTTGGCCTCGATCTTCCCGCACATATGCGCCTCAATGGATCGAACGGCATCCCGATGACCAAGGTTCTCGTCAATGGGAACACCCGGAAATCTGAACTAGGGCATGCATCTGCTACGGATGTTCGTTCTTACCGCAAGGGCCTCCTCCTCAGTTACCTTCAGTGTTCTTGTTTCATTGCTCTCGCAGCTCCCTTTGGCTTCGCGGCGCTCTCTTATATCACATACCCTACCATGGTGCTTGGAAAGTCCTGCAAGCTTGTCCCCGTCATGCTCATGAACTTTATCCTTTATCGACGCAAATTCGCACCTCACAAATACCTTGTGGTTGCATTGGTGACAACCGGCATCAGTGTGTTCATGTTCTTTGGAAACGAAAAGCCTTCCAAGACAAAATCCAACACGACGGCTGACGGAACGCAGTCCCCGTACTTCCAACTCATTGGCATCGCTTACCTGCTGGTCAATCTAGTCCTTGACGGCGCCGTCAACTCAACGCAGGATGAAATTTTCTCCAAATACAAAGTCTCGGGACAGCATATGATGTTTTGGATCAACGCTTTCTGTACCGTGTTAACCACAGCCCTTGGAACACTCCCGCTACCCTATATTCCTGTCCTGCATCCCTCATCTGGTGCTCAGAGCGAATTCTCCGCTGCTTTCGAGTTCATCAAGTCACACCCTTCTGTTGTCATACCGCTCGTCCAGTTCTCACTCACGGGTGCGCTCGGGCAATTGTTTATTTTCGAGACGCTCCAGCACTTTGGGTCCTTAACACTAGTGTCAGTTTCAATACCCTGTTTACTCTTTTTATCTGATGCATCTCGTTTCGCTTGCAGGACGATCACTCTTACCCGGAAAATGTTCACCATGATCTTGTCAGTAGTGGTGTATAACCATAAACTGACCATGGGTCAGTGGCTCGGGACAGCTACTGTGTTTGCAGGGATCTCAGTAGAGGCCTTCGTAAAGCGCAAAGGTATCGTGGTTTGCTAAGTTATTCATAGAGGGATACTTACAGGCGTTGTAGACGTGCACGCAAAACAGGTTGTGCTAGAGAAGGAAAAGGCCAAGATCAAGTCGTTGTAGTCAAACAACGCTATTTCCGTCGCACACTCATACCCTTGAAACAATATACTCACAACATAGGTAGACAGCCCGAATCATTTATACGTATAATTATTATCCCAGACCAACCAACGCAACGTGAGGTAATTTTGTTACGATGTCATAAACCTGTCGTCATCATCGTGTCGTCGCCATCTTCGTCATGGACAAGTACCCGTTTACGGTCTTCTGTTCTGTTGAGAATCGCATTAGAACGTGCAAGGGAAAGAGCACGGGAGAATAAACCTGGAATCTTCTTCCTCTTCTTCCCTCTTTCTACGAGATACTGCTCGTTGCATTGGCGCAGCAGGGAAATTAGCGACCGCAACCTTGGCCTTGTATATAGATTCGTATTCCTGTGCACGAAACGAGGAAAAGATCAGGGAGTCTTCATCGGTGGCATAGTTTTATACCTTGATTTGCGTCAAAAAACCACCATTTGGTGATATACAGTACCGGCGATTCTGTACCAAATGGAGAGCATCTTCCCAGGACAACTGACAATGCCGCATAACGAACATGACCACGAACGCAGGAGACAGCGAGATGCCGCCTAACGGGCATCATCAATGTTGAAAATACATGACAGTTCGACAATCGGCTCACCGTTACAATGTACGAGGACTTTACCACCTTGCATTAGAGCCTGTTGAATGAAGTGATCCGCCCTGCGTAAGACTTGTTGGATGATGTTTGAATACGATGAATCTTGAAAAAACCTACTCCGGAAATAGCCTGATAACGTTCTGTTCTTCGTTGTCCTCCACGTCTAATACGAGGTATTTGAAGTGATCAGGGAAGCGGGGCCTGACAGAGAATGCCTCTTTCTGATCTCTTATGCAGACGCTGCAAGATAGTGAGTGAGATTGTATGCCCGCGGTGATGATTCAGGCAGGCGGGAGCGAACAAATGAATAGGGTGACTTACATATGGGTAACTCCCAAGGCGTTCAGTGTTTCGAGAGATTTCGAAGCCTGAAATGGGCCAAGTAACAGACCGGGCAATATTTCTTGACACTCCCGTCTCATTTCATACCTGGACCATCGTTAGCTGTGGCAACAATCAAGCTGGACTCCACTCCGAGTCGAGTGGTTCGGCTGGAGAAGACTTGCCTCCATTCTACATCGCCGGGACCTTGCACGAGATTTCTCAAGGCCTCGTCACTGAGATTAAGTGCAGCCATGGACTGAAGGTGGAAGAAGATGATGAAGGAGAACGCGAATGAACGACTGCCACCTTTTTATAAAGAGATCTGCCAAGACTCAAAGTATCGAAGGGGTAATCACTACGCGTCGGAAGTATTTTGATCGGAGTTCGGATAGAAGTCTTTGACATGGAACCAGACGATGACATACCGTAGGCTGGAGTCCGGTTTGATCCCCAACAACATTGCGGCGACTTATCACACAGTGCAGGACGCTCATCGAGCATGGAACTCCACCCCCTGAAGCACCAGTCGTACAGGACCAGCGGCGGATCCCATGTACTATAATCACCGGGTTCCTTGGCGCGGGGAAGTCGACGCTGTTAAGGCAAGTTGTAGATACTTTCTAGCACAACCCAGGTCGATAACAAACCACTTGCAGGCGCATACTTACAGAACGACATGGGTATCGCATTGCAGTGATTATGAACGAGTTTGGCGACACAGCTGTAGGTACCTTTGTTGCGTTTCAGGCTCAAACACTCATCAGTGGCTAGAACATCGAAGGTTGGTACAGATACGGTCATATCCATATCACCCTTTTATATTCCTTGATTAGCCAAGGCTATCAATGTTGCCTCGAGCGAGGATCCGATGGCGGAGAGCTCCCAAGAATTTCTCGAGCTAGCAAACGGATGTTTATGCTGCAGTATCAAAGATGCAGGCATTGCTGCCATCGAGAAACTGATGGATCGGAAAGGTGCATTTGATCACATCATACTGGAGACCACGGGTCTTGCTGACCCCGGTGAGAATCATTACTATCACTCGAGTCGCAACTTAGTCGAGCTTCGACGACAATAGGTCCTATTGCCTCTATGTTTTGGCTCAACGAAGAATATTCCGTCGGACTCCGCAAGCATATAACCCTCGATGGTGTGGTCTGCGTGGTAGACGCAGCATTCGGCCAGCAGGTACATATTCACGTAATTCATTCACTAGAAATCTGCCACTGATGTCATGGCTAATTAGCAAATGGAAGAAGATCATTCAGTGGATGGTATTGGAGAGAGCCTCAGGTATGTTCAGTATCAAGAGGGCCATACTTGTGCCAACATTTACATTGGCTTAGACAAATAGCATGCTCGGACGTGGTTCTATTGAACAAGGTCGATCTTGTATCGGCCGACAAACTGGTTGCAACAGAAGAGATGATCCACAAAGTTAATCCATCCGCACCCATTCATCGGACGATACAAACAGACATTGACATCACCCACATCATGAACATTGATGCATACTCTGGAGCCAAGCAATTACAAAGCCCCACCTTCCAACTTCACCAGTGTGGTGATGCTCATGATGATTGTCGTGACCACGCATGTCGGACCCCCGCTACGCATTATGAACTCCGTGGAATATCTAGCCTTCAATTGATCATCCCTCCTTTGACACTTGGTCAGCTCACCAAACTCGAGCATTGGGTTCAAGAATTGCTTTGGCGGAATGATGACCTAGAAGACTGCAAAGACAACACTTTTAACGTCGAGGTGCTACGTTGTAAGGGACTATTTGTCCTACAGACAGGCGAAGAATTTATGCTCCAAGGGGTACGAAACATGTACGAAATCGCGCCCGTGGAGGCAAAGGATGTAGTTGGAATTCCCGATTCTGGAAAGCTAGTCTTGATCGGGAAGGGCATGGATGATACCCTGAGACAGAGCTTGGAAGCAGTATTAAGGTGACCATGAAAGATTGTATGCTTGAAGGAGTAAATCCATAGATTATGTAATTTGAAGGGAATCATACCTTCGGCACCGGTACGTACTTACGGCAACACGGAGTCATTTGCTCCGACTCGATATCTTGTGCACGGGGATAACGATCTGAGGACCATACCCGATGACGAGCCACCAGACAAGTTCCGAAGTCCCCAACCCGGCTGATGTTAGGATCATCACGACGCTCGGTCATGTAGACCATGGAAAGACCACACTGATGGACGTGCTCCTGGCGGCAAACAACATCATATCACCCAGGATGGCGGGGAAGCTGCGATATATGGACAGTCGCGAAGATGAGATCGAGCGCGGCATCACGATGGAAAGCAGCGCCGTTTCGCTGAAGTTCCAAGTCAAGGAACGCGATGACGGTATGTAGTGTCTAGTCTGGACCAAATGTGTATCATAACAATCACCCCAGGAATACCTCAGAAATCATATATTATTAACATGATCGATACTCCTGGGCACGTAGATTTTTCTACAGAGGTATCCACCGCATCCCGTATATGCGACGGAGCACTCGTGATCGTTGATGTAGTTGAGGGAGTTTGCACTCAAGTGAGTCACCCGCATACTGGCACCCTTTGCATTGTAATCACCCTATAGACTATCTCTGTGCTCAGACAAGCATGGCAGGACAACCTGCGTCCGATCCTCGTGATCAACAAACTTGACAGGCTAATCACGGAGTTGAAACTTGCTCCGGTGGAAGCATATCACCACCTTGCCCGGCTCATTGAACAGGTCAACGTGGTCATGGGAGAATTTTTCGCTGGCGAACGCATGGACGATGATCTACGTTGGAGGGAAGAGAGAGATCGCCGGCTTGCAGCAAAGAAGGATCAATACGCAGATGAGGGAGAAGCTGCAGCAAACGAGGACGAAGAAACCTTCAAAGAGAAAGACGACGAGGACATTTATTTCGCGCCAGAACGTGGAAATGTTGTTTTTGCATCTGCCTTAGACGGGTGGGGCTTCCGTGTGGGGAAGTTCGCTCAGCTCTACTCTGCCAAGCTCGGATTCAAAGAAGCCAACCTACGACGTGTTCTGTGGGGAGATTTTTACCTGGATCCGAAGACGAAGAGAGTCATTAGCTACAAGCATCTGCGAGGACGCGCCTTGAAGCCGCTCTTCGTACACTTTGTCTTGGAAAACCTATGGGCCATCTATGATGCAGTCATATTAAACCCGTTAGTCTTTGTGTATTCGAGGCCGGCCCATCAGTTTACATACTTGACGTATACTTGCAGGAATGCCGAGAAAGTGTCCAAGATCGTGTCCGCGCTGAATCTAAAACTTCTACCGCGCGACCTCCGTTCGAAAGACAGTCGACAGTTGCTCTCGCTCATCTTCAATCAATGGTTGTCGCTCTCGACATGTGTAATCCAATGCGTCATTGACATCGTCCCTTCCCCTCCTACCGCTCAAGCAATCCGCCTTCCTCGGATATTGCACCCGAACCTCTTCGACCAGGAAATCCAACCAAAGAATAAATTAGAGCGGGATCTCTACTCAGCTAGCTCGGGAGCTGACTCCTATGTCGCTGCGTATGTTAGCAAGATGTTCGCTGTTCCTAAGAAAGAACTCCCGGAGAACAAGGTCAAACCCATGACAGCAGAGGAACTACGGACGCGAGGAAGAGCAATCAGAGAAGCGCGCCAGGACATAACGTCAGGTACACTTTCCAGTGAGAACATGACGGTCCCACAGATTTCTGAAGACATAGCTGGCACCGAAACACTCCCCGAGGTCAATGACGAGATTCTCCTCGGATTTGCTCGCCTATATTCTGGGACCATCGCGGTTGGAACAAAGATTTATTGCGTTTTGCCCAAATACAACATTGCAGTATCGCCGGACCACCCCTCGAATGTTAATCATCTTGTGGTCGCAGAGGTGGAGGGTTTGTACGTTATGATGGGGCGTGACTTACAGCCAGTCGCCAGCGTTAGAGCTGGAAATACCTTCGCAATTAGAGGTTTGGAGGGCAAAGTTTGGAGAAATGCAACTCTCTGTTCCCCGGGCGAAACTGGAATTGTCCAAGACAGTAGTCCTCTCCAGGATCAGGAATGCCTCATCAATCTCGGGGGTGCTATTCGAATGGTATTGTCCAGGGCGAGTTGTCTTCCTTCACCCTTACGCTGAACTTGTGTGCTTTAGACACCCCCTATTGTACGTGTCGCGCTGGAGCCCGCAAATCCTGCTGACATGTCGAAACTGGTCACTGGACTTTCCCTCTTGGCGCAATCAGATCCATGTGTGGAGACTTTCCAGCAACAAACCGGCGAGCATGTCATCCTGACGGCGGGGGAATTGCATTTAGAGGTGTGCCGTGTGTCCCTCTTCTAGCGGCTTCGCACATATAACAAGCCCTATAGAGATGTCTCAAGGACCTCCGTGAACGTTTTGCGCGAGTGGATATTCAGGCTTCGAAACCAATCGTCCCCTTCCGCGAGACAGCTGTCAAGGCGCCTGGTAGGTCTCCAAGGTCCGGCCGTTCATATTTATCACTAAATTCTTTCAGATATGGCACCTCCCAAGACGCCCAATGCTGTTCGTGGGGCCATAAGAGGAGGGAGTTCTCAAAATATCGTTGCCTTCACCCTGCGGTCGGCGCCTTTGCCGGAAATTATACACCTTTTTATCCAACAGAATCTGGCGACGCTTAGGTCACTGTTACAGGAACGTGGGTCCAATGACCGGGACACTTCTGACGGAGGGCCTAATGCTGCCGTTGGAGGGGACCGTCCCGAAGTACAAGGGGACTTGGTACACGTTCCGAGTGTCAAACCAGAACAATTCTGGATCGCACTGAAGGAGAAATGTACTGAAGCAGGCGGTGAATGGGCGGATATTGTCGATAGGATTTGGGCGTTTGGTCCTCAAGGTGCCGGGGGTTGTCTCCTGATCGATAGCCGTAAAGGTGGCGCTCCTACATCGTGCGTTGTTCTTGTGATCTTGCGGAGTTATGTGGCAACTCTTCTCGCAGGCTGAAACGGCGCTTAATGCGGGATCAGGTCGCGGACGCTGGCTGTATGGACAATGGGTCACACAAAGACTTTGACTTCACCGGACATATCGAAACAGGATTCCAGCTTGCCACCTTCCAGGGTCCGCTGTGTGCTGAGCCCGTCGAAGGGATTGGGTATTTCATTGAAGACGTACAGGTTGACACTGAAAGCTTGGAAAAGGAGATGGGTACGTGATTGTCCCGGATAAAGTGAAACTTGTAGCTGATGCGTATCTGTAGTTCAGAATAGGTTGACTCAGGTAACCGGCTCGGTAATTTCCGCCGTAAGAGATGCCTGCAAGAATGCCTTGTTGGATTGGTCTCCAAGACTCAAGTTGGCAATGTATTCGTGTGATATCCAAGCGTCAAGTAAGTTGCCGATGCGTGGTTCAGTGGATACCGACTGATCCGTCTTTTTTGTAAGCGGACGTCCTTGGGAAAGTTTATGGCGTGGTGGCAAAGCGACGTGGCCGGATTGTCGGGGAAGAGATGAAAGAGGGCATGAACTACTTCACAATCTCCGCGCTATTGCCAGTGGTGGAAAGCTTCGGCTTTGCGGACGGTACGCGAGTTTTCCCGTAAAAGGCACATGGATTGACAGGGACCCAAAGACATAAGAAAACGTACTTCCGGTGCCGCAAGTCCTCAATTGATTTTTAGCGGGTAAGTCTGAGTGAAGGAATCGATAGGAGGCGGTGCTGAATCATTACGGACAGATACGAGATGCTCGACCAGGATCCTTTCTGGGTGCCCACGACGGAGGAGGAACTAGAGGATCTGGGTGAGAAAGCAGACCGATCCAACCTGGCCAAAGAATACATGGATGCCGTGCGTGAACGCAAGGGGATGTTTGTTGACAGAAAAATTGTGCAGTTCGCGGAGAAGCAAAGGACGCTGAAGCGGTGATCAGGGGATTTTCGACGCACAGTACGGGTACATACTACACCCTACACATGCCGGAGTACGATTATGAAATGGATGTTTTGGCGGACGTGGCAGCCGAATGTCAATGGTAGACGCGGTAGCGACGGGAACCATTATATAGGTGATTATGTAACGCGCTACTGAGCCAGAAGATCCATATTTCCTTGAACCTACTATTCTCTCCGCTCCTCCCCATTTCCCGTCCTCAAGGCTCTACCCTCCCCCAATTCCTCCCCCTTAGCCATGGCGACACCCGGTGACGCTGATGGTGCGCTGACTTACCAGAGTGGTGTTAGTCCGGAGGAGGGTCCCGAAGAGCAATATATCACCACGTTCTTCTGTCGTGCTTTATTTGATTATCAGACTGACGATGCCTCATCCTTGTCCTTTCACAAGAACGACATCATCGAGGTCTTGACCCAGCTCGAATCTGGCTGGTGGGATGGCCTTCTGGGCGAAGAGCGCGGTTGGTTCCCCTCCAATTATGTCGCCATAATGTCCGAAGAGGAAGCAGAGCATGCCCTGTCCCACTACGAACAGCCAGAGTTGCAACCTGTCCAACAAGACTCCTCACAAGATTCTCGGGAGAGGGCCAGCTCTCTTCGGAAAGCAGTCGTTCAGGACCATTATCCTCCGGAACCTGACTGGAGTCCAGGCGAACTCGCCGACTCTTCGAATGCCTTCCTGGAACTTGGAAATGCCGTTCCCGCAAGACCAACTATGTCAAATGATTTTTGGGTGCCACAAGTCACGCAGGACGGGCAGGTAAGCAGTTCCACTCCGAGCTCCAACCCGATAATCATTGGCTCTGGTAGATCTACTATGTCAACACGCAGACAGGTCAACACTCTCGCGACCTGCCACTCGACATGGATGACACTTCTGACGGTGACCTTGCGGGCTTGACCGCTTCACAACCGAGCGCTCGCGCCGGGACAGGCGCCGGCCTCGGGTTTGGTGTCCTAGCAGACACTACCCTGGCTGGCTTTGGCATACCAAAACGGTCGAACACTCCTGAGCCTTGGACTAGACGACTTGCCGACGACGGCATGTCGTATTTCTACCTGAACAAGCTCACTAGTCAAGTGAGTTGGACACTTCCGGAGATTGAGTCCTCGATCAAGAGTGGCCGCGCTCGCGCCCTCACCAATTCCTCCACGTCCTCCTCGGATTTCTTTAGTAGTCATGACGAAGCAGATCAGATCACCCGCTCTCGGTCAAACTCTGCGGCACGGCAGGACCACGGGATGCGAGCGCGCAGCAAAAGCACCTCCGAGCACATTAGTGACTCCGATGACTCCGCAATCTATTCTTCTTCGGATCCTGATATCTCTCCGTCCACTAGCCGAAGTTCCCAGAATGGTCAACAAGACGTAGTTCCGATGACGGTCCAGCGAAATACCACCTTGGAGCTTACTGCTGCCGAGAGAATCGCCCAGTCACTACAACAATCCCTCGCGCCTCCTCCCCCGGATCTAATCTTCGACATTTCACATATTGCCCGGGATGCTATTGCGTCTGTTGTTCAGAAGAACCAGTCATTCGCTGGAATTTCTCGTCGGCTCGAACACGCTCAAGTCCTTGACAACTTGATCAGATTGGTCGTCGTTGCTGTTCGCAACCTTCTCTATATCTCTGCACCCCCATGCGGCCATATACCAAATCAACTTATCCCTCGAGATGGTCGGGAACAACGTGAGAGTACAGCTGCACAAACGCTTCTCAAACCCGCACAACGGAAGGTGACGGCAACGTTATCCAAACTAGTCCTCTCAGCACGTGCCATGGAATACGATTCGGGTCCCGCTGCGCAGGAAACCGCCTCTCGCATTGAGAATGATGCAGAGGAACTCGATAGGGCCATCGTCGCTTTTGTCCTGGAAGTCCAGAAATACCACAGCGAACAGCAGCAAACGGTGGTTGGAGCCAAACGAGTGCAAGGCTGTTTCTCGGTGGTTCAGGTTGGCATTGGACTGGTTGGAGCTGGTCATGGTGGAACATGGAAAGGATTCGGCTGGGTTCCTATGGATGACACAGAGGAGTTCCCCCAAATTGTCCTCAGCTTGGATGCATTCTCTGAATTCAAGACTCATATGGTGTCTGTGCAAGCAAAGTTTGGAAACCTGCATACTGCTTTGAGAAACCGGATTGACGAGTCTTGTGAGTACCGTTTGGTACCATAGTCATTACTGGAACTTAATCTTTGGACAGATCAACGTGTATGGATGGCTAGCAAGGATCTTCTCACAGGGCTACTAACTCTTCTGCTATTTGTGTCCAATCTTCATATCGCTCGCCATGTCGACATCGATGGATTTTACTCAGAATCCGCAGTCGAGGACAACGGCGCATTATACTCTCAGACAGTGGACAAGGCACGGCTTTTGAGTCGCACTCTGGAGTCTGTCATGCAAGCGCTCTACGACGACGCGACTATCATGCTTTTGACCACCCAACATATCCGTCCGCCTGCGAGGAGAGGGGCCTCTGATAGCGATGACTATTACGACTATCTGGATGCGATAGCCTCGTCGATCAAGTCGAATCTCCAATTCCTTCTACAGACTCTCGATGCTCTGCTATCCGTGGGACACGATCAAGCGGACATCGCTGAAGGAGACTACAAGGGCGCAATCGAGTGGCGGGTGTCGCGTTTGAGCGTCATGGATAGCCATTATGATGTGCGACCTATGTCAGTCCTCAACCCTGCCGACCCGGAGAGTGAAGATATCGTTGATATGGAAGTAGCATTTGGTGCCGCAGGAAGCAAGAAGGGCACCGTGCAACCTGACCGAATTCCGTCGTTCCGCAGCCAATCTCAGATGTCTGACAATACGATCACTGATGATCTCCCCAAAACCGGATATGCACCGAGTACATCAAGTGATTATGCGATGTCGGCACATACTCTGATTCAATCAGAGAGGCAGGAGCGATCCTCGAGCGACACAATGTCATATAATGACGATGAATGTAAGTCTCTTCTCTGTTTTTTTATCCCCAACATTGGTCACAACGTATTATAGCGACCGTTGCTCGGACTGCTACGAACGCGCAGAAGATAAAGAAGATATTCGGCGACGACGCTCCTGAACATATCGTCAGTTCAAAACCGTGGTATCTGCGGCCGGATTATACCAAGGAAGACATGATCATCGATGTAGATGGTAGTGTACGCGCTGGGACGGCCCCTGCTCTGGTGGAACGCCTCACGTCACATGAAACTGGAGGTACGTACTTCGCGACAGCACAGACTTCGCCAATGACCCGTTGATTAGACCCAACCTTCATCAAGACATTCTTAATGACATATAAGTCATTCACGACCCTGGATGAGCTTTTCGAACTCCTTGCCCGACGGTTCTACATCCAGCCACCTCATAATTTAACTCCTACTGAGATGGAGGAATGGAGAAAGCTCAAGCAACACATTATTCGAATGAGGTTCGTTCTTATTATCTTCGCCAAGCTTTGTCTTGAAATGTCTGTCGTAGGGTGCTCAATACATTGAAAGCCATGGTAACTGATGACGATTTCCTCGAGAAGGAAGACATGTACATTCTCGACCGCATGAAGGAGTTACTGCTTCAGGAGGCTGCCAGCAAGATTGCAATATCTAAGCAACTGGTGAATTTGATCGATCGTGCTGTAGGTCTTATGCGACTAGCACAATACCCTCTTGCTTATAAGCTTCCAGCGCGCCGGTGAACTTAAGAAGACGATTACGCCAAATTTGGTGTCCCCTCCAACGTCCATTGTGCCCAAGGCAGGCAAACGAGTGAAGCTCCTGGACGTTGATCCTCTGGAGTTGGCGCGACAGTTGACGATTGTGGAAAGTCAGTTGTACCAAAAAATCCGCCCGATGGAATGTCTGTCGAGATCACGGGAACAAAAGACCGATCACAACGATAACATCGCTCGTGTCATTCAAACCAGTAACAGGGTATGTCCACGCTTTTGAATGGATGCAGGAACTGATGCTTGGCGCAAGATTGCGAACTGGGTTGCTGACACTGTCCTATTTTACGAGGACTCCAGGAAACGAGCAACTATTCTCAAGCATTTCATCCTCGTCGCTGACGTGAGTTGCCTGATAACTATGGCATTTGAGATCACTCCTGACTCGCATGATAGCGTTGTCGATCTTTGCATAACTATTCTAGTATGGTCGCTATCGTATCTGGGCTAAATTCACCTCCTATCCGCCGATTGAAGCGTTCCTGGGAACAAGTCAATTCAAGACACATCACGCAACTCAACACTTGCGAGATGACAATTGATTCGGCAAAGAATTTCACGAATTACCGCTCGACGCTTGCCAAAATTGCACCCCCGTGTGTGCCCTTTATTGGTGAGGAAAAATGTAGAGTGACCACGTCAGCTGGATTCTGACTTGAGACGTTGCAGGTGTTTTCCTTACCACGTTGACGTTCATTCAAGACGGTTCCAAAGATACCCTGGAAGGTCATTTAGTTAATTTCAGGAAGCGTCAGAAGGCCTCCGAAGTTATTCAAGATATTCAACGTTGGCAGACGCTGCCTCATCACTTCCATCCACTCTCGGCCGTTCAGATATATATCGAAGAGTCTCTCGGGAAGTTCAGCGACCAGGTCGACGTTGGTGATATGTTCTGGAATCTTAGTTTGGAACGAGAGCCTCGTGAGAGGGAAGATGAGAAGATGGCACGATTGTTACAGGAGAGCGGATTTCTGTAGATGGGAACGATGCATCGTTGTGCTGTATGGTTATGGACCGAGGATTGCTTACTATTCTTTACTACTCACTGCATTCTCAAGCGAATCTGACATGACGTGGACACATTGAGACCAAGTAAGATAAGACGTATTACATAGATACAATAACGGGGCCATGTGAAATGATGTCAATGAAAAAGTGTCAACCACCAAGACGATGCATATGAATCACATCTCCCTGCTATCGGTCGTTCCCCTAACTCGGAGACGTGCCACCGCTGCGCGCACCCTGTGACTGGTAGTGCGCAAACGTCGAGCCCCTTGGCACATTTCCGCCATAGCTCGTCGACTGATAATTGGCGGCGTAGGAGCCTATCCGTTCACGAGCGGAAGCAGCCATCAGCAACGCCGACCCTTTCATTAGAGAACGAATGCACGATGCATGTAGCTAGTACATACCGCGCAGCACGCCCCGCCGTCTAAAGCCCACACAGTGCAACAGGGACATCCGAATTGTGTTCAACGCCACAGGGATGACGACGTAGGCAAGGATGACGATCGCTATGGTAGTGATTGGATGGGCTGCCGCTTTGAAAGCAAAAGCGAGTCAGTCGTTGGCAACACCACGATTCAGACGCAATGGGGTGTGAAGTGGGACGAACCGTACTGCTCCAATGCGATCAAGGCCGCGACGAACTCGTTCCGGAAGGTTTCGAACGGGGGCCAAGTCCACACGGTCAAGAAGACCTGGGAGAGGTAGGACCAGAGGGCGATGCTGAGATCGGTGATGAACGTCCAGATAACGAGCAGGAGTTCGACGATTCTGTCGCTCAGGTCCGAAAAATCCATGCCTGGGCTATGTGTGGGGGGCATTATTGACTCGACGGTGTTGGGCTAGGTGAACGTTGCAGGGAGTGGCACTTGTCCTGAAATGGTGAATCGTGGACGTTGTATAGCGGCGCCTCGTCTGAACAAGAACGTCCATCAACCGAGAAAGTTGGTATGTATGTTACAGACGTATGCACAGTCGGCAGAGTCAGACGTTGGCCCATCTACTAAAGCACTAGGACCGCCCGGTTCACCGAGCTGGCATGTCCGAAAAAGAACCCTCTTTCTTCGAGCGAGAGCGCGATCGTCTCTCCGTCGAAATCACCGCCGTAAGCGTTCCATCGTCGGAGGAGCAGAATACGCATTGACACGACCTGGCAGGGATTCGAAGAGCTGCTCTCCTCGAGCAATGTCCTGAACCGCAAGCTCGAAGAAGTACTCGGGATGACGCGCGAATACGAGACAATCGCGTCCCTCTGGCAAAGCTTCCACCAGCTCATGCGTGGCCAGAACGAGCTGCCAGACGATCCCAGAGCGGTGCCCGGAACAGGCGCGCACGTCGTCACCAACACGAGACGTCAATGAGCTCGTTTCGCCACGACTACTGGTAGATAGACACTTTCAGACAAATCGTTCGCGAGACTATCCAATCACAGGCAGTAGAAAGGGAACGGAGCGCGTGTACGTATTAATTGTAGCAAAACAAGAGAAAAGATAGAATGCTGTTTTTTAAAAAAAAAAAAGTCCGTCAAACGTCTGCCCAGTTGGCCACCTGATCAAACCAACGTCAAAGACCTGCCCAGACGTGTCGACGACTACATGACTTACCCAGGAGAACCCGGCAAACTCTTGTTGATCGCGGGATGACAACTGACCGTGTACAGGTGTCAAGGTCGGTTGTTCACGAGTGAACTCCTCGTCAAAGTTGCTCGTATCAGCGCTGCCATTCTAACGCAACCTTGAGTATCTGAGTATCTGGAATTCGAGAGAGCTTACAATGGTCGGGAAGTACGGTGGAGGAATGCGCTTGTTGAACACGTCGTCAAAGTTGACGTCCTTGAAGAATGCATGCCTCTTAATCTCCTCAGCGTCTGCTTTGGTTGAACCGAGTCGACGAGTGGGATCCCTTGTCAACAACTGTAGACGAAACACCTTAGCATCCAAGTGGACCAGACTCGTCTGGACAGTACCTTTTGCAGGATCGAGACCGCGTCCCTTGGCATAGTGATCGGGTACAACGGCTCGTCTTCCAAAATAGCGTCGAAAATCTCATCTTCGTCATCGCCACGGAAAGGCGATTGTCCAAGCAGCATTTCGTACGTAAGTACCCCAAAGGCCCACCAATCAACGGCGCGCCCATAGCGTTGTTCAAGAAGAATCTAATTCAGTATGATCAAATCAGTGACTCCTTGAAAATGTGTCGACCAAGCGAACCTCGGGAGCCATGAATTCTGGAGTGCCACAGAAAGTGCTTGTGGTCGAACCAAACCACATGTCCTCCTTGCAGAGCCCATAATCTGCAACCTTAACGTGACCGTCCAGTGTCAGCAAAATGTTGTCCAACTTCAAGTCTCTGTTAAAGTTGAGCTTCCATAGGAATGTCTTGCAGCATACAGTTGACCCACCGATAGATGATCCCGTTTGCATGGAAGTACTCCAATGCCAAAAGGACTTCGGACGCGTAGAACTTTGCTTGGCGCAGAGAAAACTGTTTGCGCTGAATGTGTAACATGAGGTCTCCTCCGCTGACATACTCCATCACAAAATAGACACGAGTCTCTGTCTGGAAACAGGAATGGAGACCAAGCAAAAAGGGATGGCGTTCACGGGCGGCAGCCAGAAACACGCGCTTCTCCGATCGTGTGCTAAACATCCATGAGCATCCGCCCTCGACCCTATAGAAATGCATATAGCACACCTTTCTACTTCATCGTTATCGATGATGAATTCCTTCTTCAAAACTTTGATCGCATACAAAGCATTGCTTCTCTTTTCTTCCGCGAGCATAACTTTGCCGAAATTTCCCTTTCCAAGAACTGCTAGGAAGTTGAAATCATCAAGACCAACCTTCCGTTTCCGAGCAGGGGCACGCTGAGTTGAGGACATTGCCTGGGGTATAACCACCTCAGCCTGCTGAGCTCGCTGCGGTACGTATTGTTGGTGCTGCGAAGGTGAAGAAACCTGAGGATGTGGTAAACCCTGCTGAGGGTACGTAGGCTGCATTCGCCTCGAGTCAGTGGCATTTCGGCTACACGTCATCCATGATACTTCACCTGGACCGGGGAAATACCGTAGTCTTCTTGTTCATATGCCGTCGAGGCAGGTGGTGCTGGAGGGAGCAATGGCTCGTTAGGGTAAGCGGGGGGAACAGGCACCCTTGCTCCAGGAGGCGGACGAGGTGGAATGCTGGATGAAGACTGTTGATGGTATCGAAGGTCGACCCCATCCTGGTTAGGCGTGCGGCGACCGTACGGGTCTGCAGGTGCTATAGGTGGTATATCTGCCGTCCCCGTAAGTTGTAATCGATCCACGCCCTGCGTGATGGGGACATCGATTTGGGGGAGGGGTGAGGCCTGGGTCTGAGGGGTTTGGATCTGCGTGACCGGTTTCGCAGCACTGGCAGCAGTTCTACCTCCGCGAGCTCGGTTAATATCACGCCAGTCACGAAGCAGTTGATTGGCGGTTTCCATGGACATGCCACAGAAATCGGGAACAAGGTGCGCGCAGTTGGCATGGCAAGTGATCTCACATTCGGTGCACCTCCGGGCATTCTTGCGACCAAGAGGAAGAATGTAACCACAATGGCAACACCAATTAGCGCCCAGGTTAGTGATAGGCTCGAAGCGGTGAGGAATCCGATGGTTAATCTTTTCTTCGTCACCATCCTATATCGTGATGTAGATCAGGGCCACGAGAGAGAGAAGAGAGAATACATACACCCGTGTTTGATTTGGAAATACATTTTGTGACCACCTTCTCATAACATTTCTTATGACACGTATATCGGCAATCTTCGCACTGATATCCCAGCGCATTCAGAAGGAAATCGCCACAGAAAGCACAAAGCATGATTTGGTAGAATTGCCGTTGGATGAATTTGTGGCCATTCATTTCGTGAACTTCGTCTTTTCGCTTCCTGACGGCACCTTGACGACCGAGACCTCCAGGACCGTCCAGAGGACGCTTCCTCACGTTTTCCTTGACTGTAGCACACTGTCAATAAAGCAATGTAATGCAGGGGCACGGGGTACGAACCAAAATTCAAGTGCAAAGCCAATGCACCCGCAGGTTCGACAGCAAACCATGCATCTATTCCTTCACTCTGAGTTGCGAGACCTGCCGAACCACCGGGCTGACCCATCGAGCCGGGTCCTAGATTCAGCGGGGCATTGACGTCTCCAAAGGCACCAAGTTGCCCAGGAAGTTGACCAGGCGGTCGTCCGACGGCTGGATCACCGTCCATGGCGCCTGCTGTGACCCAACCGCCCTGACCATTGTCCAACATAACCTTTTGCCTTCTCAGTGCCTCCACGAGATCGCTGATTCGAACCCAAACAAGACCGATAGGGACGGGATGTGGCTCGGATACTTGTTTATCGTAGACCGCGATCTCGACTTCGTTTGCTTTGTCGACGGTGATCTCAAAGTCTTCGTTCCAGCGATCCGTGCGGGATGGATGAGAGCGAGCACGTTGAGCTCCTTCGATCTTGAGGGCAACATATGTTTCAATGACCTGCTTAGATGAGGAACGGATCCTCCCGGAAGAAACGATGGGGGTATGATCGAGCTCACGGGCACCCTTGACGGTGACGAAAAGTTTGCCGGACAACGGCTTAACGCGCATATTCTCCTTGTGCTCGCCTCCTGTGCCTGGCGCCGGAAATTAGAATTTCAAAGGTCACGGGACTTGGATCAACCCCACCTGATTGTTGATCGTCCTCTTCGACGTCGTCTAGAATATGTAAATTCTTGTATCGCTTGAGAGCGGACTGTAAGAGTTGAATCTTCCTCTCGCTTTCGACTCGCTTGCTCTCTGCATCTGCGCGAGATTTCTTGTCTCCATCTGCTTGGTATAGCTTAGCCATCTTATCAATGCCCTTTTTGTATTGCAGCTCGACCTGGAGCTTGAACTCGAGCTGATGAAGCATCCTGGATATCTTGGCAGTGGTGTGCGGGGTATCTGCCTTGATGAGGTCAAGGTTCGAGTACTGCTTGACCTGAGGGATGCCATCCTCGCTTCCAAGGAGTGTCTGTGAGGTATCTGGGGAGGCTGTGGCACGAGCACCGAAGCTGGAGGAGTCGAAGTCTGAGGGCGGGATTTGTGGGAGAGAGCGGTCTCTATCTGTGCCACGAGCCGACTTTGCAGCGGAAGATGGGGAGAGGGGAGAGCTCGCCGATCGGGAAGGATCAGCCTGGAACTTCTTGCGGGCCTGTAGCTCGCGGAGGGTGTCTTCGAAGTAGGATAAAGAGCGTTCTGCTTCGCGAATCTTTGCATCGTTACGTCTCAAGACGTCTGGATTTGAGGTGGCTTGGCGGAGGTGCCTGGAAGCATCGAGCACCTTGCGTTCTGTTTCGATGCGCTTGAGGACATCCTGAATTTTGACGTCGAGCTCGTCGAGCTTTACGGCGATGATGATAAGGTGGTCTGTGCGTGCGGAGTGAACGGAATGAGACGCACCATGACCGCCCAAGATTAAGCTGGTCGCAGCCTTCGATGGAGGGCTGTGATAACCCGAGATAACAACGGGAGATTCAATAATTATTTCTTTCACTTGGTTATCTCGTAATCATCATATTTATCTACTTTTCCAAGTTAGGTAATCCCCTAATGCCCTCTTTCTCCTGCTCGTCCTCGATCCGCGTCGCGTCGCAGGATCACGTCCTCCGTCTCAAAATCACTCATAACCTCGTGCATGGATTTCCATCAGACGTCGTACACAGCGTCAAGAAACGTCTGCCAAAAGGGCTGGACGTCCTCTGGTTATCCGACATCGTCATCACCTTCTCTGGCTCGCTCGATGGCCGTGAGGTGGCCGCGCATGACATTGCGCGCTCTGGACTTGCGCACCATCTACAAAAGCAGTTGAAGGCGGTAAGCTTGTAGCACCCCTTTCTTTTCGTGCGCTCACTTTGCGATCTAGAACGCAGATCGGCTCGGTCTCAACAACGTATCGCGTCCGTTTATCGATGACGCAGACGGCCTGGCCAAAGGTCGGAGTAGATCTACCATTACTCTCGCCGGCATCTAACGCAGCTTTCCCAGTGACACTGACACCTTCGCGACCGTTACCGCCCGCGTCACGTCCGCACGCCAATCTGGCTTCCTTGCACCTTACCTATATCTGGGGTAGTACCTCCGCAGGGCGCAACAGTGACGCTATCCACCCCGGTTATCTGGTCGAAGAAGTCGATCCGTTCTCTCCGGCTCTCCTTCTCCCGGCCGAAGTCCTCCTCAATCGTGTGACCGAACAATTTTTAATAAACCACGTTGTGGGGTACGTTGTCGCTCACTGAACTCAGATCAATGCGCACTCAGTTAGTAATATAGCCGCTATCCTCTCATTTTTGGGCCATGGTGCAAGGTAGGTCCGTGTATGCGTCATTGCTCGAGACGTCACTCACTCTATTGTCAGAGACTTGACCTAGAGAAGCAATATTTTCCATCCATTGGTCAATCCATGGTGCAGATGATGGCTCGCTCGAGAAATGACTTGTTCTTATCCAAGTGCAAGCGTCTTTTAAAGGTATAATCAGTCCGAGTTTCTAGCTATTGGTACCGATTATGTTGCAGATCGCCCGCCGTCAGCATAAATTTGTCATTCAGACTTCCACTGCCGCGTTGTGTGCTTGCACTAGTACTGATGCCGATGGCGCATCGGATTTAGAAGAGGAAATAGATAATCTTTGCGCAACACCTGTTCTCACGGACCCAGAGGTGCTGTGCGAGAGTCTGGAACAACATTTCCGGGTGGGGGTTCCCCAGCGCCGTTTCAAGGTCGGTCTCATTCTCGCATAATGGAGGGTAAATGTCCAACTACACGGAGTTTATAGCCCGCAGCAACACCCCAATTCATAACAGTGCCACAAGATGAGGACGACAGTCTGCTGCTGCTGCCTGGTATACGTGACCCTGCGATTGATAACTGGGTCGAGCTGTCCGATATCGATATCGGGACGCCACTTTGCGTTCGGCAGTCCGATTCACACCCAAATTGGCCAGCAGACGTGGACATATTTGCCACGGAGGATGGAGCTGAGGAGGATATGTGGCGTTCAGACGAAGTGGACATTGAATGCGAGTTTGACACCCAATCGGACAAATCTCTTATCAGTGGAACGATCTCACTCACAGGCAATACCACGGGTTCACCGGGAACCTGCGATTTTGCGCCTTGTATGGACTATCACGAGACAGGCAGCAAGGCTGCTGGTGGCGGATTGCGTTATAACGTTTCTCAATTAGCAGTGCTGGAAGATGCCGAAAACGTAATTGATTCGGTGTCACGGCAGGAGCATGAACAGCAGCTAGTAATGCAGGACATGGAGACGTGGGAGATGGACATGATAGAGAGCTTTGAGATACTGGACAGCTGCTCCGAGAAGGACTCAGAGTTATTGAAGTTCGAGGAGGAGGAGGAGGAGGAGGAGGAGGAGGACCTGGACTGGCCGGGTATGGCCGAGAGGTGACAGAATAATAAGATTGATCTCAAACTCGAGGACATCCGGGTTCCGAGACATGAGGATGGGTAGATTAAAACCCCGCCACCTTGATCTAACTTGGTCCTTTCGTCAAAGCTTCGACCCTCTCTCATCGCCATGTTGCCCTTCAAGCGCAACAAGGTCGACATCAGCGTGAGCACATCGTCGGCCCGCGATCACCCCATCTAACATGCCCTCGTCTATCCAGAAATTGACGGACGAAGAACAAAAGCTCTTCCGGCTCTATGGAAAGCTGCCAACACACAAGAACATCCTCACAAAAATGCAAAAGGTCTGTTGCTTCTCGTTGTACAATCGTCCGTTTAGGGACGCTCTGCTTCAGGATCGCAAGTATTTCGATTCGGGTGACTATGCTCTCTCGAAGGCGGGCGTCACCCCCCAAAGCACTGTTGGCACCGCTATCCCTAATCCCGAAAAGTACGCATGACTCGCACCCCCCGTCGTCCTCCATTCATCGTGCGCCGCCCCAGCATTCCTCACGCATCGTCCCCTCCGACCTCTCATCAAGGCGGGCTGTCTATATCACCAACAAACAGCTTAAGCATAGCACGAGAAAGTTCCTTGTCTCATTCCGACAGCGACGACAAGTCGAAAGATGACAAGGGATCAGATAGCCAAACCAACGGGGAAGAATCAGAGACGTGAGGCCGCGTCGAACGTGTTCATTCTGCTGTCCCATCTCAGACTCTCGACTGCTGTTCAGTATTCCCCCTTGCCTTGATCATATCTGTCCATGGCTCGACACCTTGTCTACCTTGTGAATCAGATGGCTCCACTTGCATCGCCGTATCACCATCCTACCGTCTTGAATTCGTGTATTATCACCTGTAGGATTTATATGCACATTGTGCCACTCTAATAATATCACTCAGTTCACGTACATAATTGATTTGGCGAATCACGCTTTTGGTGATTGTGCGGTAATTTGTACGCGCGCCTTGACTTTTACCGTTTTGTTTACAATGTCGCTCGACACCTACCGCTCCGAAGTCGCTCAGTATTTCCACGAGGCCATAGCCTCGGACGACGCCCTGGTCAACGAATGTAAGCGCGCTCGCGACTTCGCACCGTCCGCCTGCCCACGCGTTTCATGATATGACTCAAGGCATGAGCATGTGTAAAATGTACAACATCAGTGTAGAGGACCTCTCGTACAAGTGGCAAGCGCTCTCTTATTCCAACACCAACACCATCTCCATCTTCACTCTCAAATCCGTTCCCGATCTCAAGGCGAAACTGCAGCAGGACCTCGACAAAACCAATGCCACCAAGCTAACTGCTTCGCGCGTCGGAGGAGTCCACCCCTTTGGAAGAGGGCGCGGCGCGGCGGGGGCAGGGGCTTTGGAAGGGAATCTCAAAATCAGGCCACTGCGGCCGAGCACCATCAAGTCAGAGGTCGCCACGTTTTTTCGTCCGAGCAGAGTCGTGTTCAAAGGGCCCAAGTCGGATGAAGCATCTCCGAACCGTCGCGCCTGTGAGGGCATCGATGCCTGAATTGCCGAGCGCGTTCGCTGACAATCTTTTGTCTCAGATCACTATATGTATGAAAAAGTGATAGGGCGAAGTGAAGGTGGATCCTTTCCTTCTTTGTTTCGTGTATTTCTGGGCAAACTCACCACGCGACGGACTAGTTTTGGACGATCGTATCGACGAGTTTGCTGAACTCGTTCAGAGGCATTATCGTATTGACGAACTGGCCGATCCAAGCGCTGCCACAGAGGTTTGTTGTCAGTATTCGACTGTGCATATGATTCACGTTTGTGCTAGGAAACCACGACCGTAGTCGGGCGGATAGTCCACGATGCCGAAGTATCCGCGTCAGGGGCAAAGTTCAATGAGTCGTCTTTGGTCCTGGAATCTTCCCGAATGATGGGGTCAGGAATCCGCGTCCCGATACGTTTCACTCCAGAAACCAAGTTGCGGGGTGCAGTCAAAGGTGTTGGCGGAATGACCTTCTTTCCTGGTGCGATCGTAGCGTTGCGTGGCCGTAATGGTGGTGGTGGTTTTTACCTTGTGGAGGAACTACTGTCGGTATGTTTCAGGTCTTTTGTACCAACAGTCTGCCCAGGACAAACTGGTATGCGTTCCAGCTTCCTCCGATCACAGCACCTTCGCTGCCTCCCAGTGATGCCGACGCCGCATTCAAAATGTGTATTGCATGCGGGCCCTTCAGCATGGACTCGGATTTGGAATACAAACACTGGAAAGACTTGGTCGAGAAAATGAAAGCAGACAAACCTGCGGTCATACTCTTGGTACGACGATTCTATGTCCAGCTTTCGAACGCGTTTGATCACTTGTACGCAGATTGGTCCCTTCGTTGACGCAGCGAATTCGCGCATCAAGGATGGGGACGTGGACGAAACTCCTCAGCAGTTATTTGAACGGCAGTTTACCCAGCGATTGCAGGGATTTCTGGAACAGTCCCCGGACAGCCTTGTGCTGTTAGTTCCGAGCATCAACGATATGATTAGCGAATATGCTGTATTTCCGCAGTGCGAGCTCAACAACAAAGTGTTGAGCAAGGATTCCGTGAGCTTGGTTTTTATGGCTAGGAACAACATCTTCTCATGGCTCTTACAGCACATCCGCCTGCTACCAAACCCTTGCCGCTTTTCTGTAAACGGGATTTCGTTCGCGGTGACGAGCGTTGATACCTTGTTTCATCTACGAAAGGAGGAGTACTTTAGGCGAACACCACTGGCAGAGGTTGATCCGTTGACCCCGGCATCCGAGCCTGCGACGGATAATATGTCCAATGTCGCACGTAATCTTCTCCAGCAGCGAAGGTGACCTATTCACATACTGTCTCAAACCATTTCATGACCTTGGAATAGCTTTTACCCCATATTCCCGACTCCATTAGATCTTGCGCACGAAGTCAACCTTGATGTCACGCACTCGGAGGGGATCAAGTTGGTGGAGGGGGAAGATGACCGGGCACCGCACGTGCTCGTGCTTCCAAGTCGCCTGAAACATTTCTTCAAGGTGAGCCCCTTCTGCGTTTGGATGTGGTATTTGGCTTTGGCTTTATGGTTTCCCTCCAGGCGGTGGACGGCACAACCGTCATCAATCCATCGTTTGTATCAAAAGGTATATATATGACGTTAGCATATGCTGGTCAAGGGTCAGGTCCAGCAACAGACCGCATATCGGTGGAAATACCAAAAATATCATAGAAATCATTCCACTGCATCTTCTATTTATGAAAGATGCGGGTGTCCACTCGCTTTTCATGAGCTATGATCAGGTCGCACCTTTGAAAGCGTCACCCAGTGCCTTAGTTGCGTCCGCCACCATGGTCCTCGCTGTGGCCAAGACACCGTCCATCCCAAGTGTCTGGTGCGGAACGCCCTTATAGGTCTTTATTTCCACCTTGACTCCCAGTCCTCTCAACTTCTCTCCATATGCAATGCCTTCGTCCCTGAGTATGTCCAGCTCACATACACCTACCCACGCGGGAGGGACGCTGGCCAGGAGTCTTTCGGGTGCAAAAATGGGGGAGTTGTCCCATTTTTTCCACGTGGTACGGTCGGGAAGGTAATTGTGGCGGAACCACATCATGCGACCCGTGTTGAGCCAGACCGTGTCTTTCATCTCCTTCCAGGATGGGTACACGTCGCCAGAGTCGGAGGCGGTATTGTCGGTGACTGCAGGCGCCCCATCAGTCGTCGGACGGTCGTGAACGGGGGAACGCATGAACGTACCGGGCACGATGAGAAGCTGAAACAGAATTGGGATGGGCGGGTTCAGCTCCTGGGCCTTGAGTGACACGATTGCTGCTAGGTTTCCGCCGCTGTGAGGACGTGAGTAACGCATTCGACGCGCGCCGATGTTGTGTGTGTTACTAACCTTGATGAGCCTCCGACGGCGATCTTCGTGATGTCGGCGTTGAGCTCTGATTTGCCGTTCCGGTGGATCCACCGGAGGGCATCGACCGTGTCGATGACAGCCGCGGGGTATGGGTTCTCGGGGGCGAGCCGGTAGTCGAGGCAGATGGTGAGACAACGATTTTCTGTTCGCGGGAGGACGAAACGACATAAGTTGAGATAAGAGGCAAACGCGACGACGGGGCGTACCCTTGCATTGGCGTGCGGCAAACGACGCTTGGGTGTGCAGGCCACCCAGGGTCCATCCACCTATCGAGTAGCCCGCTATCAGACGACGCTGAACGAGAGACGCGCGCGACGGGACCTACCTCCATGAATGTAAAGGAATACGGGCCAGCCTCGGAGGGGTGCATCTCCCTCGGGGGTGTACACGCGTATCTTGCAGTTATCCAAGGCGATGTCTCTCACAGAGCCTATCTGAACGACAGGGGAGCTCCCGGGAACGACAGGGAGGTTGCGGATGTCGGGGTTCCATGGGATGGTATGGGGAGGGACGACGGGCGCGATGTGTTTGTTGTGAAATGGGACGTACTCGGGGTCGAGCCGGGGGAGGATGTCGGGATGGATGGGCTGGTGGAGCGTCACGGTTTCCGACTCGGACATGATTTCTTTTCTTGATGCGCATGTAATCGATGGCCCGGGTTTATTATATAGAGGGTGGGGGCAGCTGGACACATGACCTGGTTCAAAAATGGGGCCTCGGAGAGGCGATAAGGTTATTTATGTGGTCGACCGAATGACATTGATTATTATCAGCTTTTGTTCGGGGTTCGCATGTCAGTGTCATTTGACTCGACTGCGAAGCATTTCCCAGGGCAAGACAGAGCGCTGAGCAAAAGTGTGACTCTCGGACGCCACTGAGAGATGATATGAACGAGTTTCTGCGTACCAACCATCTGTTGAGTCACTGCGGATAAGAATAGGCTTTCGTTCAAAACGAAATCCAACATCAGTTCGACTTTAGTTCGAGCGAGCGAGCCTTCCAAACGAACAACAGCTTTCCAGAGTTGAATACCCATGAGGCTTGGAATCACTCACCATTGAACGCATCTTCGCTGCAGGACTGAGAGTGACAAGGCTCGGAATTTTTATTCGAGAAAATTGACGACAAGGGAACTTTTCAGGTTAGGGGTAAATGATACTGTTTTTGGGTATGACACGGACAACGCATCTTGCACCGACCATGGGCGAAGGACTGTCGTCGAAAAGCAAACGCAGCAGACACAAGGACGGCGAACACAGCACGAGAAAGAAGCACAAGTCATCGCATCGCGAGTCGAGCAAAAGACACAGACACAGCGAGCACGACTCAGTTCACATCACCGACGATGACCCCAACGACGACGACATGTGGGTCGAAAAGAACATCGACATCGACGGCGAGCGGGTCCGTACGCCCTTTTTCTCGTGCGGGACACGCTCATATTCAACTCTCAGCTTCTCGCAAAGGACATTCCGACAGTGGAGAGCCTCAAGTTGACATCTCACGCACGCGCAGCTGAAGAGGATCCCGTACCTCCGCCCACTACGACAACGGAGACTAAACTGCAGCGCGATGAGTGGATGCTTCTTCCATCCTCCAACGCACCGATAGCCTCCAGCTCTTCCCGACCCCTCGTGCAACAGCTTCCCTCAGGCGACGATGTCTACACGGATGGCTACGGAGAGCCCTCTGACTCTGGACGAGCCCCTGATGGTACAGTCGACTTCTTCTCTTCCCTCGGTACGGAGAAGAAGCGCAAGCCACAACCGGACAAGCCAGACCCCGACAAGGTATTTCACACACCATTCACTTTTAGCTTTAGTTTACTAACCTCAAGTCATGGTAGCCGAGGGTGAGTGTTCGCGAACTCAACACAGACCTCCGAGGAGGAAGTAGCACGGATGCGAGTGCTCCACCCCCTCCACCAAAATCCGTTACTCCTGGAGGACCTGGATCAAACTGGCGCATGATGCGTCTTCGCCGAGTCTATGAAACCGCAGAGGAGGAGAACCGGCCAGTGGAAGAACTCGCGGTTGAGCGCTTTGGCACGATTCAAGCATTTGAAGAGGCCAGGGAAGAGCGACGAATCCTAGACGAGCGCGAGGGTAGGCGTAGCGCAAAGAGAGCCGATCGCCAAGGCACAGATCGGGAGCCAGCAGGCGAAAAGCGCTTCATGTTCACGGACGTAGGTGCTAGCGGTACATCGAGTCGCAGCTCGTCGTTCCGTCGACCGGCTACTGCGGACGACAGTGCACCAAGGACTCCTTCTCCTTCTACTCGACCTGCGAAGTCAGTCCCAGAACACCGATTTGACTCGTTGCGTTTACCCTCTCAGGCGCCTTCACCGCTCGCACAATCACATACGCCTATCCCCAGCGTCATGACTCCCTCCGCCGTTGCAGTTTCCACTGGACGTGCAATGTCTCCCTCCTCTCTGAACAGACTACAAGCCCAGGTTTTACGCGCAAAACTCGCAAACTCTTCGAATGCGGCCAAGCTTGAGCAAGAATATGAGGAACAATTGCGGGCGGCCCGTGGTGAACCCGGACAACCGATCGTAAGGACCAAGGTCGAGGTGTTGCCCACTCTAGATGCACGCGGGCGCTTGTATGATGTCGGACACGGTAAAGACGATGCGGCACCACACGCGGGTAACCGTAAGAAAAAGGAGAAGGTTGTCCTCCCGCTCATTGTGGTATTACGAACTATCCTAACCTGAGCTTGCTGTTTTCAGTTCGAAACTCGGGACCCCAAAACCGGTGATATTGTGCGCTACAATGTGGACGACGACGAAATCACCCTCGGAGAGATGTTGCGTCAAGAACGCTTTGGTGCAGGCATTTCCGATCAGAAAAGTTTGGATGCTCAGTATGCCAAGGCCCTAATGGGTGACGGCAAATTCGAAGTTGGTCTTCCTTGAAAGCTTGAAGTTCTATGTGCATCTCCCCTTATACATTGCATTCTTAGAACGATCTTGACTATATTGACGACAACGCTGAACGTCTTGCAAGGCAGAAAATGCGTTCCGATGCCATGAAGCGACAATTTGCCATCAACGGTATGTACGATCCGTTGTACTCTTATGGGTTTTCTCAACGACATAATATTGTACGTCAGACTATAAACGCACGCAGAAAGCCTTGGCCACTTGTCAGTTTTGCTATGGGGAAGATGATTCACCACCGAAAGCACCTGTCGTTGCAATGGGAACTCGGGCTTACCTCTCTTGCACTCTTACCGAAGAATTACTGGAGGGGCATTGTCTCATTGTTCCTATTCAGCACCACCTGACGATGCTTGAAGCCGATGACGACGTTTGGGATGAAGTTCGGGTGTGTACACCCTCGTCTAGTTTGCAGAAAGGTTAATGATGTCTTCGGCAGAACTTTATGAAGAGCCTTATGAAGATGTTTGCGGAGGAAGACAAGGGCGTTGTGTTTTATGAAACGGTAATTAGCCTGAAATGGCAAAACCACACATGCATTGAATGCGTGCCTCTTCCTTGGGCACAGTACGATGACATACCTCAGTACTTCAAGGTGCGACTTTCGTTTCGCTTTCCTGATCCAAAACTGAGAAATGCGTTGTGACACAGGAATCTATACTGGCGTCTGAGGCTGAGTGGTCGCAGCACAAAAAAGTAATCGACTTCTCTGCAAGACCCGGAGGATTCCGTCGCGCGATGGTTCCCAATCTACCCTACTTTATGGTCCAGTTTGATCACAAAGGCGAACGTGGTTATGGGCATGTCATTGAAGGCACGGGAGAGTCTGCAGCACATGGGGAGGAGGACGGTGGTCTCGATGAAGGAGAGAAAGGAGGTGGTGAATTCCCCAAGTAGGTTCACGGCTACCATATAATTTTACCAGTACGCTGACTGGCTGGGTGCAGATACTTTTCAGCAGAAATCATAGGGAACGTGATGGATGTTGAACCAAGGCGGTGGAGACGACCACAGAGACTGGATCGCCGGAGTCAAAAAGATCGAATAGACTCCTTCAAGAAGAAGTATGACAAGTATGACTGGACTGGGTTGATTGGCAAATGAGATTACGGAGGCCTAGTGTCAATGTGATATGTATGTGATGTACTTATAGTATGCACGTCGTGTGACTTGTACTGTACCTTGTGCCGAGTCGGCGATGTTTCGCGCAACCTCGAATTCACGCATATTCAGTGTCTTCAACGCTACGACCGCTCGCCGCCTGAGCACGTCCACGTCCAGCGAACCGACTCTGCGTCGCTCGTATCTCTATGGTTCGTTCCGACTGCAGTACGCTCTGTCGATTAATCGGACCTCGCAGTCCCCGCCTCGTCGGACCGCATGCTCAACAATTCACTCAACCTCGGAGCTCCCGCAGACGTCGTCATTTATGACCTGGAAGACAGTGTTCCTCCGACCCCACAGGAAAAGAAAGCGGCTCGAGAGCGGCTCAGTCATTTCTTGCACGTCCGTAGTCTCCTCGAAGACGTGGTACTAGTGCTCATGAAGAACAAATTAACGACAGACGACGCCCAAGGAGAATCTGCCTGCTTCCGAGCGTGTCGCTGTCCGACTAAACGATGTAACAACGCCCTTTTTCGAGCAAGATATGGCTGAGATTGTACGTAGGATGCCCTTGTCTCGTTTCTGTGGCATGGCACCAACGCAAACTCCTCGGCAAAGCTCAGACACCCCTCTGTGGGCACGCTCGTCCTCCCCAAGATTCACTCTGTCCAAGATTTGCACCACGTCTCGAGCGCCATACGTAATTGGAACGCATCGTCCACCCCACTGCGCATCGTAGCCAGCATTGAAAGCGCACGTTCTGTGGTGGGCTTGAAGGATATCGCAAGCTGGAAATCCGAATTCGGGACTGAGCTGGGCGGAAATTTAACAGCACTTTTGGTGAGTTCATCCTCCGATTCTGATCCACGGGGTCCTGACGGTCAGCAACTAGTTTGCCGCAGAGGATTGTATGCTATCGTGCATTTTTCCTTGAAAATTCGATGTGTGACGTTGGTCACAGATTGCGCTGACACGTCTGTGGTGCGGACGACGTCTCGACAAGAGTTGCTCTTTGTACGTTCGCAAATTGTGATCACGGCCAAGGCGTTCGGGCTGGAGGCAATAGACATGGCAGGTCAAAGCATTTTGCATCATTTCGATGTTTGACAGGCATCTCAGGTATGCGTGAATTACAAGGACCCGGAATACCTACGGGAAGAATGTCAAGACGGCAAACGACTCGGCTTTACAGGGAAGGTATGGTTGGATTGTTGGCACATATGACTCGGACTCATGCTCGTGTGGCAGCAAGCAATTCATCCAAACCAGATAAAGACTGTTAACTCCTCCTTTGTGCCGACGTTCCACGGTGCGGGTTGCGTCCTATCTCGAATTGTGAACAGATACTCATGAGTGTGGTATCGATGGCGAAACACAGAAATTCTCCGCGCAGCCAAGATCCTCCACAAGATGAATGTCGCACATTCGAATCAGAAGGGTGCAGTTGGGCTTGAGATGGAAGGTGGGGGTAAGGAAATGATTGATGCGCCGATGCTGAAACAGGTGGGATTCATTCGTCCTGAGGCTGAGCGATCGAAGCTCATGGTACAGGCCGAGAACGTCATGCGGCTTGCACGCGCTGCTGGATGTGATATTCCTCGTGTGGATTGATTGTTGGTGGACCTGCTTGAGATTGATTGCGCAGCACATGGAACACAATGGAGAACAATCTAGAAACGAGTAGGCAGTGCTGTGACTCACTCCACAGCTTGGTCTAATATATATAGCTCGAGGCAGCCGAGATTGATCGTGAATGTCTGACTCGCAGCAATGGAGTCTTTAGGACAATGGAGAACAGTCTAGCACTGTGACTCAGTGACAGCACAGCAACGAACTTGGTTCCCATAAATATCTCACACGAAGTTGAAGCGCCGTAGAATCTCTTCCGAACACAACCAACACAACTTAACATGAGTGGTAACAGAGATGGTGGTGGCCGTGGTCGTGGCCGCGGTCAGCGTGGGGGCGCGGGCTTCTCCGGTGGCCCTCCTAGAGGGAGCAGTCCCAGTGGCCAAAGTGGGTATCGAGGCCGAGGCGGAGGCGGTGGGCCACCAGGTGGGGGGGGCTCTGGAGATGTATTCGGAGGTCCCCCATCTGTTGACCTGCGCCTCACCGCCTCCGGCGGGACTCAAGCTCTCCTCAAGACGTTGCAGACGATCCCGCACGACCCTGCTCGTCCTACTCGTCCTGGCTTCGGAACACTCGGCAAAGCCGGCGTTCTTCGAACCAACTTCTTCCCGGTCAAGTTCCCCAAGAATGGCGTCATCTACGACTACCACGTTGATTTTTCCCCCACGACCGACCTCAAGAGCATCAAATCCCGTTTGTTCACCATGCTCGAGCAGAGCGCTCATCCGGGGTGGCGGGAATATATCCCATTCATTGCCCATGACGGCACCGCGAAGCTGGTTTCCTCGAAGAAACTGCCCCAGCCTCTCGACATTCCTATCCTCTTCCTCAAGGAAGGCCAGGCCAAGCCTGGCAAACAAGACAAGACCTATACCGTATCCATCGTTTTCAACCAGGAACTAAAGTACAGTGATCTCGACGCGTAAGTCCATCTGTTGCAGACGCGTCTCGCTCGTTGACCATGTTGTCGTCACAGGTTCACCAACGCCAACCCCGCTTTCCGAGGTTACGACTTTGCCCCCATCATAGCCGCACACAATTTGATACTACAACACCATGCTTCTCATCACGGCGTGCGTGTCGGGAAGAACCGATATTTCTTTCCTTCAGACGGAGTGCCCCAGGAGCTTTCCACCGGTGTTCAAGCATGGAGGGGTTTCTTCATGTCAGCTCGACCTGTCTTCAAAGAGCTCATGGTCAACGTTGGCGTCTGTATGACCGCGTTCTACACACCTGGGAACCTTGCCGACGCCATGATGGAGTTCCAGAAAAGGTCGAAAGGTGGCATGCCTCGGAGCTTCACAGATAAGCTTAAAGTGACTACCCGTCATCTTGGCTACCCGCAGACGAAGCCGATGAACAAGGTCATGTCTACGACAGCAAGAAAGACAACTTTCTATTGCGACGAATACAACAAAGAGGTGTCCATCGCAGAATATTTCCAGAAAAGTACGCACACCAGCGAGTGATCGAGCTACTGGCCGACCGACTGACTTGCGCTGACAGAGTACAAAATCGTTTTGAAATACCCCGACTTGCCCGTCGTCGATATTTCTGGCCCAAACGCCAAGCGCCGCATCCTGGTACCACCCGAAGTATGCGAGATCTTGCCCGGCCAGGCATTCCGTGGCAAGCTTGATGATCAACAGACGACGCTCATGCTCCGCTACGCTTGCAAGCGTCCTGCCGAGAACGCTCAAACCATTCTCAACCAAGGATTCCCGTTGCTGGGACTGACGCCGAACAACCAGAAGCTCTCCAACTTTGACCTCTCGGTCAGTCCCCACATGGCTGGTACGCCGTTCCGGGAACTTCCCCCTCCCAGCGTCAACTACAGGGTCGGCAGACCAAACGTGAGGGATGGAGCATGGAATATTCTCGATGTCAAGTTCCAGGTTGGGGGGAATGTGAAGTCGTGGTGGATTATGGTGGTCTCCGATCCACAGCGGCTCTTCGATGGACCTGGTGACGCTCGGTTGGCAGGGCTCTGGAAAGGATTCGCTGCAAAATGCCAAAACAGCGGGATGACAGGCATCAGTCCAAACAACGCACCGCAACTTTTGAACGTTGATCTGGTGGACCCCGCACAAGACCCTGGCAGACAACAATCGCTCACCCGAATTCGCTCGACGATTCGGGACAAGCTAGCCCGAGATAAACCATCGTTTATGCTCGTCATTTTGTCTAGGCGCGACAATTACATCTATCCCGGCATCAAGCGTATCTGTGACGTCGAGTTGGGGGTACACACCATTCACATGCAGTCTCAGAAGGTGCTTTCGGATCCCAAGAAACAGGACCAGTACTTTTCGAACGTCGCGTTGAAGGTCAACACGAAGCTTGGTGGCATCAATCACAAGTTGGACGACAATAGTCTGAGATGGTTGACAAAGCCACTGAAGACGATGGTCGTTGGGATGGACGTCACCCATCCTGGACCCGGGAGTATCGAGGGGACTCCGTCCATTGCAGCGGTGGTGGCGAGCGTAGACGACAATTTTGTTCAATACCCAGCCAGTCTGAGGTGCCAGCAGACGAAGAAGGAGGTACGTATTCTACCGCTCGAGTTCGCTTATGCATATGCTGACGCATGCTGTGAACAGATGATCACGGAACTTTCAGCGATGATGATCGAACGCTTGAAGAAATACAAGGAAGTTAGTAAATGTCTGCCCGACCGAATATACGTGTTTCGAGATGGCGTATCCGAGGTGCGTCCGGGATCTCTATCAATCTAAATCTATTTTACTGATCTGCTTCGCAGGGACAATTCGACACGGTCCTGCATGAAGAACTTCCCCAGATGCTCGACGCTTTCAAACGAGTGAGCCCACAAAGTGGCCCTCAAGCGAAAGCATACCGACCTCGATTGTCGATCGTGATTTGCGGCAAGCGTCACCATGTTCGAACTTGGCCCCCCAGCGAGCTCGGGGACAGGAACGGAAACACACGCCCTGGAACGGTGGTGGACCAGGGCATCACTGCCGTGTATGTATATGGGAAAGTTTGATGAGAATATGATCATTCTGACCAAACGACTTCATAGCTTCGACTTTGACTTTTACCTTCAAGCCCACGCGGGTCTGCAAGGGCACGTGAAGCCGACGCACTACACCGTCGTATACGACGAAAGCAAGCTCGGTGCCGACGAAGTCCAGCAAGGGATCAACACGGCGTGCTACCTGTACGCACGGGCCACCCGATCGGTCAGTTTGGTCCCCCCGGCGTACTATGCCGATCTTGCGTGTGAGCGCGGGCGGTGCTATCTGAACGATTTTCTGGTGTCTGATGACAAGACGACGACGACGACGACGTCCAAGGGAAAGGCGAAGGCGGACAAGGAGGTGGAGAAGCAGAGGGTGTACGATGCTGCTGTTAAGGCGTGGGGAAACGGCGTTCATGCGAACTTGGCTGGGACCATGTTCTATATCTGAGGTGGCGAGGAATTTCTTGTATCTCATAGAACGTGTTTGTAGGGGGTTCGTTTTCTGATATCTACCGAAAGGTACTTGGCTTAGCCATATATTCGCGGCGCGTCATCGATTCATCGACCGATCTAATATGTACAAGTATTATAATTATGACCACCGACTCAGACCCGCGAGCGGATGGTGATCGGGGTATATGTACAGAACGCAGCCAGCCATGTGAAACGCCTGCAGGACGTCGATACGCCTAGTCAGCCACAACTCGCAGATGAGTCCGAGGAAGAAGCAGAGAACGTGGTAAACATGACAGCAAACGAACAAGCGCGACGGATACCAAAAAAAAAAGACCGCGAGCCGAGAGTGACGTCGAACGAACCCTGATCAACAGCCTCCCACCTCTCTCCTCCAAGCTGCAATCCAGGCCATGACGAAATATAAGCAGCCTGCGGGGAATATGCAGGCTCTCACGACGATGGCCCAGTCCCACTTTCTCCCGACGAGTTTCCTAGTCTCCTCTGGGCCGGCTGTTCTCCTCGGCCTGGGCCGTTCGGGAGCGGCGGAAGAAGGGTGGGTTCGGGTTGACAACAAGAGGTTGCTGGTGACCCATATTTGGATGCTTCGTGAGATGCAGGTAGTCGTGCCTATGACTGCCCAGCATATATCAGGACGAGCGGTGGTCCAGCGAAGGAGGGCGGACTCGAGAACGAGATTGTGCTCGCTCAAGGAAAAGTTGGTTCCTAGACTACCGACGATGTTGAGGGTGAAATGGGTAGCGGGCCAACAGATTGCCTGGAGTGCGAGGAGACGGATGAGGGTGGAGAGTGGAGAATAGTATGCACGCCAACGGTGCAAGAGTCCGGTGGTCAGTCTGAGACACTGGTGTGCAGTGAGGAGGGCCTGTTGGGGAGAGATGAGTATAGTCCGGGGCGAGAGAGAGAAAAAGAGCTACCCAGAGGACGGCGATGAAATAATCGCCCCTGTCTGGAGGGCAAGTTCGGCCCCAGCGTTCGGATCGCTCGGCAGTATTGTAGAGATGATCCGGAGAACCATACGCGGGTGAATAGCCGGGGGGGTAGCACAAGCACCATGCATTGATTAATACGCCAAATGCCGCGGGGACTACGGACAAGAGGCGTGAGGATTCGAAGAGGAGCACTGTGACGACGCTTGGTGGCACGAGAGGGTCTGAGACGGGCATTATGCGGGTAGTCGGAAGATTGTTTGACTGAAGAGCGGACAAATGGCGCCTGTGACAAAGCCAGGGGAGAGCGGGAGGTCATGACTGCTCACTGGTTCGTCGGCCTCGGTTTCGGTCTCGCCGGCACCGAGTTGTCCTGGTGCTGTCGTTATTTGGGTGATCTTGGGTTTTCTCCAGCCGAGACCTTCTCCGAGGAGGGCGGACAGGCCGGTTGCGCGAGGGAGGTGCATGGAGGGGGCCATGGCGGTGGCTTGTCTGAGTTCGAGGGCGCTTCTTGTGCGACGGGTGGTGTAAATGGGACTGTCGTCGTCGTCGCTGTCCTTTGCATGTTGAGGCATCGCGTCAAGTCACGACAGCATACATTCAGATCCTCCCATGCGATCCCAGCTGAGACGACGGCGAATCATGCCGGGTTAGGTCCCCAAACACTCTTTATTATTACATAATAAGAGTCTCCCGGGTCTTTGAGAGAATTCCAGTTTTGCAACGCTGTTCCGTGTCCTTTGACCGTCTCGTCGTCCCCACCCTTCACCGTCGTTCCCTCCGACTCAACGACCTCCTCCTCGTTGCGAAGGGACATTCCCCTCCTTTCATTCCCCGCCTTGCCACAGTATCGCAAAGGCACCTCCCGTCACACTCTTCCCCTTCAATTCTAGAACTCTTATTCTTCTTATTTTATCTTTCATTGAGATCCACCGTAATGCCTTCACTTGTACCCGAAAACGCGCTCTGGCCTACACCAACCCCCACTCCATCAAAATCAGACCCAGGATCGTACTGGGCCGGAGTGCCATACCAATCCCCGCTTCCTACATCCTCGTTCGTCAAGAGACAGGGCACCAACATCTCGGACAGTTCAGCAGTCGGTGCGCCAAGTTTCCCACTATCTCTTACATCTCATTCACTCCACGCGCGATCTCCTGCCAGACCAAGCTCGGTATGACTGTCAGATTTACGCCAACAACGACAACGTCACATGCTACCCGACCGCTGGTGATCAAGTCGTTCAGCATCAGTGGGCAGCAGTCGTTTGTAAGTTTTCTGCTTCTCTTGGTGGTGGCATACCCATCGCCTCCCAGGGAACAGTCGACGTCCGCAAATCGACCAGAGCAGCTTGGTGAACATATACCTCTGTAACGCCGATACCAACGAGCCCTTGTTCAGCAGCCTCAGTGTCACCAACCCTACCGGTTCCGCCGGCGAAATTAACTTGCCCGTCAATGATAGCTGGTTTGGTGACCAGGGTTTAACATGGCAACCTGGCAGTGGAAACTTTTCTTATCCGTTCTTTTGGATCATAACGAACCAGAATGGTCTCGATGGCTCCCAAACCACGAATCCTACCTTCTTCGCAATCCGTATGTCTAGTCAAGACACTCTTCACCTTGCTTCCTGACCATCTTCCCCTCTTCCCCCCAGAAACCACGTACGCGGACGCAGTAGTCTCTTCAATGTCACAGTCCTCCCTTTCGGCTGCATCATCGCTTTCGGCTGCATCGTCAAAATCTTCTTCGTCCTCAGCAGTTTCTCCGTCGAGTACCATCCAGCTCAATGGCAACAGTTCGCTTTTCCCACATTGGGCTATAGCTGTTATTGTCGTTCTTGGCTTCCTTGCTATCGTTGCCGGTGGAGTTTTGGTCTGGTTGATCATGCGACGTCTACGGCGGCGCGAGCGACTCGCCCACCGTGGGTCCATGGGTTCATCATCACCCATGATGGCCAATGCGCAGAACTCAAACTCACCACAGCTACCATTACTCGCGAGTACCGTGGTAGGAGGCGGCGGGCGAGCTTCCTCAGAGCAACACAGACCCGCTTCCATTGTATCTCCCGACGGAGTTTCGGAGATTTCAAGGACCCATTCTGCCGGCGATCAAGGACCCTTCTCCGGCGCTGACGCAGCGATCATGGCGGATGCATTCAGGAAGGCTTTACGAAAGCCTGATTTTGCCAACCCAACAGCGGAAGAACCCGAAGAAAGAAAGGACGATACTCTCATCAATCGCGAACTGGCAGAGGAGGGCAGGGACATTCGGAGTGTCAGCTCGACAAGAGGATATAGAGTGGAAACCCTGAGTGACGCTGGTGATACAGTGCAACATCACTAGCCCAGGTTCTTGTACGCGTTCACTTTTTTCACTTCTTTTTTTTTATTTTATTCCCGTTTGGTTCTCAGTGTGGTTGACTCGTTCGGATACCTCTCTTGTTTGCGTCGCAGCGCTTGCTCATGTTGTCGCCCTTTCTCGCGACGTGTACTGGTGTCGCATGTCCTCTCTGCTTCTCGCTTTCTGACCGGTACAATTACACAGCTGCCGCTTTTCACACTTTCGCAGGACAGTCTTTTGTTCGCGGGCTGTCCTTTTTTCATTCGCCCGCTATTCGATAATTTCCTTTCTGCTTTATCGTGCGGTCCGTGCACTTGCGAGCCTTTCCCAGACAAGTTCCTTCTACTTTCGAGTAGCCTGTCTTCACGCAAGCATCTCTGGGTTCATCCGTTCATTGCATCAACCAAGCAACAACTCGTGTTTGTACCTTGCTGGACTCTTTACTCCCATGTCGCAATCCTTGCCATGTGCACCCCGCTCTCATACTCGCTCTCGAATCACGCGCACCAACCCGCTCACCCCCACGTCGGGGGCCACCCACGCTCGCTTTTAGCTGTAGCTGGCCACCCGGATCAATCCGCCCAAGCCACAATATATATTGCATGTGGAAACGTACGTCGGAGATGGACACCAACGAACGATGTTTATTCTCATTTCAACTGAAACCGACTTTTTTTTCGTTTTTGGTTCTTTTTGTTTGGACGCGGGGATATACAATACGACAGCGTAGCCTCCTTTGTTCTTTTCCCCTGTTTTCCTACATACATAATGATGATAACGCCAAGTATAGTATACAGTTGAAACAGACTGTCCGGGGGATTCGCCGATGAATTGTTCGCGTGGTGCGGGTGCCTGCAACGGTAGGAAACGCCCGCCTTCCCGACCGTGGGCCCCCTGGAAAACCGCATGACAACACCGATCTCACCTCTCTACGTGCGCAGGGTCATTTGCCAAAACTTCAAATCATATCAACATCGAAGCTCTCATCAGAGGGGGCCTTGGTAATGACGGCAGGGCTTCCCGAGCCCCGGAAAAAAGATTTGAGCGCTTGGAACAGACCCACCCATATCCCTCGTATCGCCTCCTAGCGACTTCCAATCCCCATTCAAACGTGGTTCTCAGAAGCCAACCAGATCCCGTGGCGTTCGAGGAATGTGTGATATTAACGTGTTAGTGTCAATAGCTCCCAGCCAAAAGATGGATGTAAATATGTATAGCCCAACGTGCGAACGCGGTTGCAATTGGCAAAGGAAATAAATTAAACATAAGACGTGTAATGTGTAGTGCAACAGCGAGGCGAATGATGTGAGGCTTAGCGTTTCGTCTAAATGGGCAAGCGCGCTTGACTCTCGCACTCGTGTGAGCTTGTCACCTTTGCGACGACAAATGACGCATCAATAGTTCGTATCTGAAGCAACCAATGTTGGCGGTGAATTCGCCGCCAAGGGATCAGACAACGTACGTTAAAAGGGTGACCGCACTGTTGGGTACTGTTCGAAACAGATTTACAGATAAGCCCTTGTACAGGCCGCTCCAGCCCTCCTTTTGTATGATCTTGCGAGTGATGTATATGATGCTTCGTTTCGTATGTGTCTTGATCATGCCGTCTGATGATAGATCTTCTGCTATGGGTAATCGGAGGGTCTGGAGTCGGGTACGGACGACTTCGTGGGGGTATGTGGCGACAGAGGCAGTCATTTTGGCGATGGCAGAGCAGATAAGGATGGTACTGCTGCGCAGGGGAGCGGTCGAGTCCCCCTCTATCGGACGGTCAGCCATCAAAAGTGTCTTACCGGAGCGAACCCGACGCACGTGCCCATAGTTTGAGTTGCTCGTACAGGGGGAACTGGACGGCGACGTGAGCGATGCCGAATAAACTAGGTAGCAATCCACGGTAGAATGCGCGAATGCCCTCGGTTCGATAGATGGAAAAGGCAGCGTCAAAGGTATGTCTGTATCTCACTTCGCGTCGGGACTGTGTCTGACGTGTGGACGAGGTGAGTTTGGTGTGGAGGAGAAAGGAGGGGGGGATGCATACCATGAAGCGAACTTTGATGACCCAAAGCGGGTTCGTGAACGTTGTGCTAGTCGCGCCTGCGATCATTGCGGAGAGGATGTGGAGGGTCCAAGGATGATCTCGCATGGCTGGCTGGTAGCCCTTTGGCTGAGCGGCAGGATATATTCTGCCTTGCGGGACAGTGTCTCCGAGGGCAGGCTCACCAAAGTGACGTTTGATGCCATCATAAACTGAGAAATATATGGCCCAGGTGGGGAGATAACCGAAGAGGGTTGGACCGAGGCCGCGATACATGCCTCGAATACCGTCATGTCTGAGGGTGGTTTTGACGATGTCTGGCTAGACGGGTGAGCGATGGAGTGTCTGAGCCGGAGGGTGGGGGACAAAGACCTAGGACGCCCTGGTAGCCTGGTTGACCGAGAATAGCTCGCTGGGCCTGTAATTTGGTCTTGACGACGTCAAGCGGACATGTGGCTATGCTGGCGACGAGACCACCACCAGCACCGGCTGAGAAGAAGAAGAATTGATGAGAGGGAATGAAAGTAAATGAAGAAGAGAAAAGCGAACCTATCATGCTGTTTACGTTCCATTTGTTGTCGTCTGCGGACATTGCTGTTCCCGGCGACACGGGATGGAACACTTGTTGTTCGACGCTGTCCGAGTCAGTCAGGTCAGTAGTATAGTACGCTACTGACCTCGACTTTGAGATGGGTGTGTGCGGACGGAACACCGCTACTCGCTCCGGCTCTTCCCGATCGATTACAGATCAGATCAACCATGGTCAAAGTCACACTGGAGAACGTCGTACTCGCAGAATGCGAATCGCCCGTCGTCGTCGAGGGCAATTACTACTTTCCGCCCGAGTCAGTGAACCAAAAGAACCTCGTGCCATCAAACACCGCGTGAGCACCCCGTTTCATGATACCAGCATCGCTCTTCCGACTCAATGTCTTACGTATAGATCTACTTGTCCGTGGAAAGGGTACTTGTCGTTCACATGAGACGGATTTCGCTTTTGATCCCAGTAATCACAGAACCGCCTCGTATTATTCCGCCGATGTCCCCGGAAAGAGTGTCAAGGACGTCGCATGGTGTGTCGTCCGGGACTGCCAGTTCTTACGTTCACCCATCCATCCAGGTACTATGCACAGCCCAAGGACAAGGCAGCGCACATCAAAAATTACGTCGCTTTCTATAAAGTAAGGCTCTTGTCCCCCTACGTTCGGACGAGAGGCTGAGCGTCGTTCCGAAAGAACAAGGTTATCTTCGAAAATTGAAATATATATGCCATCACTAGTATCTATGACTCGGAGTAGGCACGGGGCCGCCTTGCGTCCATGTATTTTGTTTATTTGTTCGCAACTGAGATCCAGACTCTCCATCTATAGCCATTCTGCTGCTTGTCTGATGGTTGCTCCGGAGGCGTGGCTCGCATTTCGACACGCTCCGGTTGACCCAGCGATCGATTTGATGCGACCCGTTAGAATTTCCCTTATGAGAGGAACCGACTCGTCCGAGGACAAGAAGACATCAAACGACGTGTTGTCAGCACATGTAAAGTGAGCGCGAGGGACCGACGGCGAGGCGAGGACGGTGTATAGACCTAGAGCTCACTGCCAAAGTACTTACTAGTATTATAATGGATTAGCTCATCATTTACCGTGACACCCATGTCGAGCGACGTCAACAGGTTCGTGAGCGACAACTGTCTCAAAGTACGCGTCCACGAATACAACTAGTACATTTCCGTGCTGATTATCGTTCAAGTTCTTTGGCCTAGCAGAGAAAAGCATAACCGATTTCGTCGCAGCCTCAGGTACGTCAATTCTATCCAGCTCGAGCTATCTCCACTCATCCATCCTCAGCCTCGTCCTCAAAGTCCCCCGACGCCCTCTTCACCTCTCTCGTCGCATCCGGTCTCCCAAATACCACCGACGCCCATTCATTCGTCGCAGAGCTCTACCAACGTGCCCCCCGCAAGTCAAAACACAAGCAGAAGGCTACCGCAGATGACTCAGCCCGAAAACAAGCGGAACGCGAAGCCCGCGAGATGACAGCAAAAAAGTACGGCTTCCTGCTCGACGAAGGCCCTTCAAACCCCGACGTCGTCGACTCAGCCAGCAAATCGAGTAGGCGCGCTGGGAAAGAGAAACAGGAACGGCGACTCCGCAAACGCGAGCTCGATGGTAAAGAGTGGGAGAGTGATGAGGATGAAAAGGCGCGGAAACGGCATAAGACGGATACGTTCGCGTCGCGGTCTCGGTCTCGCACACCCCCAGAGGATGAAGAGCAACTGGACATCGAGGACACGGAGGTTCGCAAGGAGAGGGAGCGCATCGAGGACCTGAAATCCAGGGACGAGTTCGCTGAACGTATGCGCCAACGTGACCTCGAGAAGACGAAGAAACTTGTCGAGGACCGCTCATCCCGTGCATCGGGTCCCGCCGCTGCTGAAGCTGCCGCCCGTCGACAACTCGCCGACGACGTGGATGCTCGTTCTCGCGCACTCCCATCGCTTCGTGTACATTCCCGCCAAGAGTACCTCACGAAGCGCGAAATACAACAAATCGAACTCTTGCGAAGAGAGATCGCGGACGACGAGGCTCTCTTCACTGGCATGAAGGTTTCAAAGCGAGAACAACGCGATATAGAACGGAAGAAGGAACTTTTGCGACTCGTCGAAGAACGCCTCAATATAAATGACAAATGGGAGGGTTACCAACTTCCTGAGGACTACTTCACAGAACAGGGCAAGATCGACAAGAAGAAAAAGGAGAATGTTTTGTACCAGCGATATGAAGAAGCCAAGCCTAAGGACGACCAGTTCGTGACCGACGTCGACCAGTGGGAGGCCAGTCAGACGAAGCACAGTACTTTCAAGACCGGTGCGATGGACAAACGGGAGGTCGTCGACAACTACGAGTACGTCTTTGACGAGAGTCAGACGATCAAATTCGTCATGGACCAAACCTTGAAGGGCGAGGGTATGTTGAGCGAAAAGGATAGGCTACTCCAGAAACAGATTGAAGAAGCCGAGCAACGAAGTATGCTATTTCTTTCTCTCTTCGTATCTGGGCCCCTCACCATTTTCTATCCAGGCAAAACAATCGACGAGACCCGTAAATCTCTCCCAATTTATACGTATCGCGAAGAACTCCTTGCTGCGATCAAGGAACATCAGGTTCTCATTGTCGTGGCTGAGACTGGTTCCGGAAAGACAACTCAACTGCCCCAGTATCTTCACGAAGCTGGCTATACCGCCGGAGGTCTAAAAGTTGGGTGCACGCAACCTCGCCGCGTAGCCGCCATGTCCGTCGCTGCACGTGTCGCAGAGGAAATGGGTACTAAAGTCGGATACGAGGTCGGCTACTCCATTCGATTTGAAGATTGTACGAGCGACAAAACAGTGCTCAAATACATGACGGACGGGATGCTTCTTAGGGAATTCTTGACGGAACCTGATCTTGCGGGTTACTCGGCACTGATCATCGATGAGGCGCACGAGAGAACGCTCAGTACGGACATTTTGTTTGCTCTCGTGAAGGTGCGATAACCCATACATTTACAATGTTCCATAGGCTGACCGGGGTACACCTAGGATATCGCAAGGTTCCGACCTGAACTTCGGTTGTTGATATCAAGTGCTACAATGGATGCCGAGAAGTTCAGCGGATACTTTGACGGCGCACCTGTATTCTACGGTAAGCGGGATCCTCAACTCTGTGATTAGCATACTCATAACTTTATAGTGCCCGGACGTCGCTACCCTGTGGATATCCATTATACTCCGCAACCGGAAGCCAACTATCTCCATGCTGCCATCACAACGATCTTCCAGATCCACACGACCCAACCAAAAGGCGACATCCTAGTTTTCTTTACGGTCAGTCCGAACTATTGTTTTCGTACCTCACCAATGCACTGATTTTCTGTACCATCCAGGGCCAAGATGAAATCGAGGCTGCTCAAGAGAACCTCCAGGAAACGGCGCGTGCTCTCGGAAACAAGATTGCTGAACTCATCATCTGTCCAATCTACGCGAACCTTCCTTCTGACATGCAGGCGAAGATTTTCGAGCCTACACCGTTAGGTGCTCGCAAGGTCGTCCTGGCCACCAATATTGCAGAGACGAGTATCACGATCGATGGTGTTGTGTTTGTGATCGATCCGGGATTCGTGAAGCAGAACATATACAACCCGAGAACGGGTATGAGTTCGCTGGTCGTCGTACCCGTGCGTCCAACCTCCTGATGCTGAGCCGTGATTTTGACTTCGTTTTTAGTGCTCGCGCGCTTCTGCAAATCAGCGCGCTGGTCGGGCAGGACGTGTAGGGCCCGGAAAGGCCTTCCGGCTTTACACAAAGTGGGCATTCGCGAACGAATTGGAAGAAAACACCGTTCCAGAAATCCAGCGCACGAACCTCGGGATGACGGTCCTTATGCTCAAGTCTTTAGGAATCAACAACTTCATGGAGTTCGAATTCATGGATCCACCACCCGGCGAAACGCTCATTCGTGCACTCGAGTTGCTGTATGCGCTTGGAGCACTGAATGACAGAGGAGAGTTAACCAAGCTTGGAAGACGCATGGCAGAGTTCCCGGTGGACCCTATGCTCAGTAAGGTGATCATCGAGAGTGAACAGTATAGTTGCACAGACGAGGTGAGGACAGCTTTGTCGTCCTTTGGTAATAGGGAGTTAACTGTCACGTCGTTGCAGGTCCTGACCATTATATCGATGTTGTCGGAATCCTCTTCTATCTTTTACCGTCCAAAGGACAAGAGGCTCCATGCCGACCAAGCTCGACAGAACTTTGTGCGCGCTGGAGGAGACCACTTTACGCTGCTGAACGTCTGGGAACAATGGGCCGACACGAACTATTCGCAACAATTCTGCTACGAGCAGTTCTTGCAGTTCAAGAGCCTTAGTCGTGCAAGAGACATCAGGGACCAGCTCGCGGGACTGTGCGAGCGCGTCGAAGTGATCGTGAAGAGCAACCCCAACTCCAACGACATCACGCCTATCCAAAAAGCGATCACGTCTGGTTACTTTTACAACACCGTTGAGTTTCCTATTCCTTTTTGCAAGCAAGCAAGCGTGTTCCTGACGTCTACTTATAGGCGCAATTGCAAAAGAGCGGAGATTCGTATCGGACGCTCAAGACCAGCCAAACTGTGTACATTCACCCGTCGTCGAGTTTGTTCCAGCATCAGCCTCCGGTGAAGACATTGATGTACTACGAGCTCGTGATGACGTCCAAGTCATACATGAGGTGAGTTATGGGGCCCGAGCCGTCTCGCATTCCCATGTTGACCACACAACTCACGATCGAAACAGGCAAGTGATGGAGATCAAACCTTCGTGGCTGATGGAAGGCGAGTCACGTCTGTTATTCTTTCTCATCGTGGCTCTTGCTGACTTGTTAAGTTTCCAGTTGCGCCACACTATTTCAAGCCTGCAGATCTGGAGCAGCTGACGACTGGGGAGAAGAAGATGCCAAAGGCGTCTGGTTATTCAGGCGCCCAGGCTGCTGCGAGCTCTACGTCATAGTACTTTGTAGGCTGCGATTGGTATCATCGGGCCCCAAGAGCTGCTTTATTGACAGTCGCTGATATACTGCAGTCGTGAATCGAAAGGCGTCTGGACGACAGCATCGACTGTAAACCACGCCAATAGTGGATGCATTTATTTCATGCCGAATATAGTACAGTACAACGCAGAAACATCTTCCAAGTAACATACATACATCAGGCGAATCATAGGTCGAAGGATTGTCTGCCGAGACTCGTTGACCATTTCACTAACGGAATTTACTGTGCCCAGGATGACTTGAGTAGTTCGAGAAGATGTTTGGTCTCTTCCTGGTAGTCAAGCGGGCTGATTCTCGAAATGCCATACCTCACCCGCGTTTGATCCTGTGCGAAAAGATAAACACCATACCGAACCCAAAATAAAAACGACCACTCACGTTATAAGTATCTTGCTTGGCGCGGCAGTTGAAATTGAAAGTCTTTCCGGTCGACTGTGCCATGAGAGCATTGTACTCGGATTCATTTTGTTCCTTGATACGAATGGGTCGAGGGTTCTTGCGCAGGGATGTGTGTGGTGCTCACCTTGATCTCCATGACCTCATCCGCAGTTCTTCCAAACACGGCGAGACCTGCGTCGTTGAAACCTTGCAACCATACCTGGCCGGACCAGTCCGCCACCGCCATGGACATGATGTATCTGGCCACATCGGTCACGAACCCAACACGCAGATGGACGGGTGCAGAATACATACCGGTACTCTGGGCGTTCAAATGTCTTTTCGCATTTTTCACACCGCCATTCACCACCCATATCGGTGACTTTCTTGTTGCAGCTCGGCGTAGGACAAGCAGAATATGCAATGTTCTCGCTCTTGATGTGCATCACTGTAGCACGGGTAGAGAAGAAGTCTGCTTTGTCAGACATGCCAAGTTGCGATTCCTTGACGTCGCTCAGGTGGCGAATTTCATTACGGTTAAAGGCGCCAAAGGACGTTCCACCAGACGAAGTCGCGTTGGAGTGTGATTGGAAAGACTGTTCCGTTCCATAGCCATCAAACCAACCACGGAGTAAGTGAGCTTCCTGGATGTCAGGAGAAATCGTCATGTAGCTCGAAGACAACATCGAAAGGCACCGTCCTGGACTCAATTGCAGTGAGCATAGCGGATAAAAGTGCAGAATCATACCTCCGAAATCGCCAACTTTGACACCTTTGAATGCAACTACAGGAAGATCATCAGCTGTGAAAGTCTCCGCCTGTCTACCCCAAATTGTCATCCTGACGGAGAAGAGCGACTGGTCAACGATGGTGAGGTCGCGTTTCGCCACCTCAAACGATGCTCAGATAGTGCCGTAATTGATGAGGACTCGACACTTACTGATTTATTGCTAGCTTTGGAGATAACCTCGCTGAGAGGACCGACTTCCTTGACAATACCAACGACATCTACTTTCGCTCAGTCACTGGAACAGACTTGTTCGCTAGGATCACGCACCGCAAGTTGTATCTTTCTGCAGATTCTCCAACTCTGACAGTTTCAAGAAGTTGTACTTGACCAAAGGTAAATTGGACGTGTCAACACACTGGAGTATATTCTCCGTCAACTAGATCCTCGCTATTGATTGATTGAAAGACCAACCTCTTCGACTTCTGTGTTCTTTTCGAAACTAATCTCGTAGTCATTTTGGACGTTGGAAAACTTTTTTTTGACGAGATTGACACGGCCTCTGGAAATGTAGTAAACCTTGCCTTCTTCGAACTTGTCGTAAAGCTCGTCCACGACTGCGTTGAAACCTGTTGCGCGGATCTCGCCTGTCTCGTCCATCAACGTCACGTTGAAAAGCTTTCCCTCTCCACGCTGGTTGGACCAGGTTTTGATGTCGCTTTTCTGAGTGACGCGAGCCTTGATGGTCCACGAGTTCTGATAGGGGCTGAGGCCCTCGATCGGATATATGG